>VXBL01007149.1:1490998-1549149 GCA_013400195.1 Aramus guarauna
TTGTTTTTTTTTCCTTCTTAAATAAGTTATCACCGAGGCGCTGACTGGCTTGGCCTTGGCCAGTGGCAGGTCCGTCTTGGAGCTGGCTGGCATTGGCTCTATCAGTCACAGGGGAAGCTTCTAGCAGCTTCTCACAGAAGCCACCCCTGTAGCTCCCCCCCCATCCCACTACCAAAACCTTGCCACACAAACCCAATACACCTACTTACAACACATATTTAGCAGTTGTGTATGGCTAAAAGCCACTGTATGTTTGTGTGCATACTTCCCCCTCCTCGCTTGCTGGCTTGCTTAGACCACCATTTACTTGACATAATGGTCATAGAAATTAATGCTTCTGTCTATGATCAGAAAACAAGTAATGACTGCTAACCATTCAACTAATAATTTCTCTATATTTGTCCACTTTGAAATGGTTTAATTTTTGGAAAAATTTTGCAAATTTGATTGTTGTGCCAGCAATTTCAAAAATCTCACTCGTGTGAAAATGACAAAAATAATAAACTGGAGTAAAATTTATGAAGGCAACACCTTGTGTATTACTGTTATTTAAAGCATTTTTGTGGGAAGTTTAATAATATATCAGTGATCCAATTTATTTACCTCATCTACTGGATGAAAAAATCAGAGGAGTTAGGAAAAGTGTTAAAGGGTTGTATTCACTGAAACCTGCTTTACTAAGGATTTTGTTAGAAAGTCGTGGCAACTTTGCTGTGATATAGCTGTAGTGCAAGGCTGGAGTATAGTACCTATTCAATAGTAGCTCTTTTTATGAACATTCTTCATTTGTTCTCAGATTGCTTTCAGGTGCTTTAACTTAATCTGTCTTGGAAGCTAAACCACACAAAGGCACAAGTAGGGTGGCATTAGGTTTCCATTTGAGGATTTCGTACACAATGGCTGTTCACACTGCTGTTTAGCAGGACCTTTCTTCCTGGACCTGAGCCCTAAAATGCTCCTACTTTCTCCTCTTTGTGCACGTGTTTTGGTTGGGTTTGAATCTTGTAATTCCTGCTTGTTCTCCCTCCCCCTTGCTCCCCTCCTTCCTCTGAGTTTTCTGCTGAGAAACTTTATTTCACAGAGGCTGCTGAGAAGTGGCAAAATGTTAAGCACAGCAGTATTTAAGCAATACATTATCCTTGGTAAACCCTGCTTAGCTTTACTGGGTGCCTCATTTCCCCTCTTCAGCTTAGCAACTTCTTTTCCACAGAAGCCCTTGGCATCCATGTGAAAAATGGGCAGCTGTCTAACAGCTTGCATGTTTGTTGGTAATGGCCACGTGTTGCAACCTGCATGCCAGAAAGGCAGAAAAACTTCCAGCTTGCCTGTCTGTGATTTTGACTTTTATTCTTTTGGAAACAAAATTAGTAAAAGGTTTTGTCAAAGCTCACCACCGGGTATTGCGCTGTTTCAAGTTGAGCTTTTCCATTTCAAGTTAAATAACAAATTGTTGCTTTTTAAGTATTTTAGATAGGGAAATTCTTTGAAGGAACCTCCATCTCATGACGAATTACAGAAATAGTTAATTTCAAATGCATTGTTATGAAAAACAAATCTGTTATGCTTTTCTTATCTGTTCCCTTTGTTAGAAAATTACATACTGAGTGTGAGTCAGTAAATGCAAACTTGAGACTGCTTACAATAGTTGGGTATTTTATAACCATTCTTCGTCACCAAATGTCTTCATATGCAATAGATTTATAGTAATATGAGTAATGGCTAGGGGGCTAACAAATCAAAATCTCATTTCAGATGTTTGACACTAATGTTGTGCTGACTTATTGTTCTCTGTGTTGGATTTCTGATCAAATTACCAAAATAGCTACTTGGGAATAACAACACAAAGTAAAAAATACTCTCAAAATGGGGTACTGAATTTTATATTTAATGTGTGCCACAGAAAGCGGTCATTTACAAATTTCAGTTGCGTTAAATATATTGGTGAATTTTTGTTTATAAAAGAAGGAGATGACAGAAGCCATAGCTCTTGATTAACAGGTGGTAAAAAATGCAACATTTCACAAGGAAGGTACAAGATGACTACTGGTATTTATTCCAGGCTTGTCACACCATATTTTATAGTTCTTCAAGGTAGTTTTGCAGCTGCAAAACAATAACTAGATGCGTAATTGAGAAGCAGCTGCATGAAATTTTCATTTTTTTATGCATAAAATCGGAACAATTAGACACGCTTTATGTATAAGGTATGAAACACTAAACAACATTGTTTTCTCTGCAGTACTAGCAGCTGTGTAAAGGAGAGAAATCACACCTTCTACACTCTCTAGATGCCCATCTGCTTCTAAATATTTGGGGGCCGGTTACTGAAACCAGATTTCTTTTCTGTTTTTTGTTTTTTCTTGTTTGTTGCTCTAGCTTGTGTTGGAATGTATGCGATAAAGCATTCTTCTGTCTTTAATTTGTAAAACCTTGTTGTAAAAATCCACCTGTGACACTAAATAGTCATTATTTTTCTAATCACCTGTATTTGTAGCTGCTGTTTTTATCTGAATACCACAGTGGGCATTCCTTTTGGGAATGTCCTTTCCTGATGGAAGATGAATGAGTTATGCTGTTTCTTTAGGATTCTGCCGTCTCTGGCTGCATGCGTTTAAAGGCAGAACTGGTCTGAAATTTTCATTTGATAGAACCTACAGTACTATTGGAAGAAAAGCCAGCTCTTCTAACAAACATTTAGTTGTCCCTTGTATTTTAACAAACTATATGAAACAAGGTGTAAAATAATGGCTATTGGCCAGAAGATGTGTGTCACTTTTACTTTGTTGAGAATTCTGCTCTCATTCCCCAGGGAGCCTGAAGTATTTATTTATTTAAAAGAAAACTATGTGTTGATAGTTACACATAGCTTAGCACAATTTTGGTAACAAATACTACAAATATTATGGGTTTAAGTTCTGAAGGAAAAGATCAGATTCTCAGCTGGAAGCCTGTAGCTTTTCCTCCCTGGGCCTCAGTTGCATTGGTGGTGTCCTCTTTGGGGTAGCTGTGATCAGAAGGATCGCACTTCTTTATGTGGCATAAACCCTCATCAGGAGACACATTTTAGTTATTAATTTTGAAGCAGTGTTTATTAGTTAGAAACTTGAAATGAGATGACAAAGCTTCTGAGATTGATGGGTCTGCACGACGTAGTGCTGCATCTTCTACGTGATCAGTCTGTCAGTATGTAATCCCTTGTATAAGGGTGTCAAAAACCATAATTGACACTTATGTCTGTAAAATGTGGGGTGGATAGTTTTATTTTAAACTTTTTAATGGGAGTACTAGTAGTAAAATCATATTGAGTTGAATGAATGAAAAGTCTTAGAGCAGAGTGATGACAGTCTAGAGTCAAGGACAGTTTAGAATTAGCCCCCTTTTTAGGGTGTCTTAGGTCCTACTAGCAAAACTCTTTCCTATGGTCAGTAGTTTGGTAGTAATTTCTTTGAAGAAATACAATTTTGATTGTATTTGAGGCTACAGTTTCATCTGCAAAGGGGGCAAATATGCCATTAGCTCTGGTTACTGCTTCTACGAGTATGGGGAGACCTTTTGTTTCGTAGTCAGGCCTCAGATCATTGACATGTTAAAGAACAGGAGGAACTGGGCTACATTTAGAGAGAGTAAAATTGGGAAACTTTACAAAGAGTGAAGTTTTGAGTCATGATAAGTTAATTAAATTATGCTGATAAACCAGCTCATACTCAGATGCTTTTCTTTAACTGAATTATGAATTATTGCTCCATCTTTTACCATTTCTTTTGTTGAGTGTTTAAGACCACAGTTCTGGTTATTGCCCTACTTTGATACTGTTGTAATTTCACTGATCTCCACTAGCATCCCTCAGGTGACACAGAGTATAGCAGGAAGGTACTATTGTTAGATAACCACTTTCTGTATATAATTCAACTGAAGAAGTTGCATTTTTTTAATCTGTCTATTGTTTCTGTTAAAGTTGTGATACCTTTTGTCTTTATGGAATAGGTGGTGCTTTAGGACAGACTGTGATGGATGTGTAAGTATATTAACTTGTACACTTGCTATAAAAGCACATGGTTTTGAACCAGGCCAGAAATCTTCTCTCAGAGCTGGCTTTTCAACTTGTACAAAGCTCAGAGAACATACAACCTCCATATCCTGATGCCCTTCCCCTCTTTTCCTCCCTCAGCCTCCTCGTCTCTGAAGTAATCTTAACTGCTATTTTGCAAAGGTTAGTATAACTTGCAAGAGCTTGTTTTATCTTTAAAGGTGAGAGCAATTTACAAGCTGATATTCTGAATACATCAGCAGTTGAGAAGTCTGATCATAATAGGCTGTGATTATTATTTTTCTTGGTAGATAATCTCTGCCTAAAATGGTAGAGCAGGTTTTGAAGCTGAGGATGTTCTGACATTTTGTTAATCTGCTACTTCATATTTGAGGAAGTTCTGTGCATTTAAAATATGTTTATCTACATTTCTTCAAATATTTGCAGTTTAAGAAAAGTAAAATATTTCAACACACTTATGAATATGAAATGTGTCTTTGTAACCCTGCTGGATTCAATTGGGTGATATTATCTGTCTTCCTGCATCACAGTATATTTTAAGTGAGGCTTTAACCCTTGAGAATGTCTTCACAAAAAAAACATTTAGTAAGAATCACGTTCAGGCTAGTTCCAGAAGTTAGCTATGCTCTTATTTTAAGTTATTTTTGTTTTGTTAAGAAAAATCTGAAGTTGACAGTGTTACCTATATGTGGTATACTCTACTCCGTCCTACAGTTAAAGTCAGCTATTGTTTCTTGCGTCACTGTGAAGGAGAACATTTTTCTTGCACCTCCCCTGGGCTTAGTTGGACTGCTTACCTGAGTAAGATAAATAGGCCCAAACTTCAGGCTATAAATCTTAAATATATTTATTGTTCTAAATGCTTAAGAACAGCCCCAGGATATTTGCAGAAAGAGGAAAGGCAGGCAGCCATGAAAGTTTACTGTGTAAATAGTTAACAATATAAAGTCACTGGGAAGATTCACCATTACTGCATTGTGCTTCCTTCTACTCCCTGTCAAGTCTTATCCCTCTGTTCGTCCAGTTATTCATCTGTGTATTTTAGTAGTAGATTTCCTAATCTTACTGTGTGTGAGTATTGTGCTCCACTGAAGATTATTGTCATAATAATCCTGATACTGTGTCTGCATGTCCAACACCCCCTCTTGTTCTTGATAAATCTTTTACACAGATTGTTGTTTTAGCTCGTTAAATGTTCAGTGTGGTTGATATTCTTTTTCTTATTGGCCTTTCCACATTTTACCGTCAGTGTAATACAGCTTTTGTTTTGGATATGTTGGGATAACAGTGGAACAAGGGTATTTGAGGCTGATTACTGCAAATTTAACTATCTTAGAAAAAAACCTCATCTTATAAAATTTTTTCACCTATAGATGCAGACCTGTGTCTCATGCCACAAAATAATCTGCCATTTAAATATGGTGACTAATGTGTGCTATAAATAACTTGCTTATTTTTATCTTTTGAGTGACATGCCTACTTGAAGTGCATATGCAGATAGTATTTACTTAGTTATATGCAGATAGTATTTACTTAGTTATTGCTTTGATCCATTAGAAGCTAAGTTAGAAGCTTAAAGATGCTTTTGTACTGAAAAGTTACTTTACAATTTTGAGATGAAAAAATGTCATGTATTTTCATATTTTATGTTGTCTGTTACCAAAATGAGAATCCTGTGTCTTTTGAGTTTATTCATCTTTGTGTCTGTTTTCACAATTTTGATGTTACGGGTTCCAATTTATGGCTACTTTTTTACACTGAGTTTTTGACATTCAGTATCCTGTAAATACTGATACGTACACACTTCCATAGACTGTAGTAAGCATTCCTTCAGAAAACTCTAGGCTGATGAAGAAACAAAAGAAACCAGTCAAATACTAGAAAGAGATTTTTAAGGGCTAAGCTTCAGAGATAATTTAACAGGAGCTGCATATTGCTGAAGTTATCTATATGATGTGATACTTGTCATTTGTGCAGAAAGGAATGCAATTAGTGCAGTTAACAGCAGGTAAAGCAAAGTTAATTATAGGTTCTCTTGTCTCTCTCTGAATTGTTTTAACTATGTAGATCCCTCTTCTTTTGCATCTTATTAGGTAAATTATACCACAAGAGACTTTTGAGGAGTTAACTGTGGCCATTATTTACACAGATGTAATTTATACTGCTTCAAATGTAAGTTCTGAACTTGATCTCAAAGTGAGAAGGTTGGAGAGGAAGAGATGGCAGAAGTATGAACAAAAACATCATGCAAAAATTTTTCCTTTTAAAGAAAAAATACACTATTCCATACCTGACAAATCTGGAACTATTTTCTGCAGTGGAGAGAAAAGTAATAATCTACTGTAGCATTCTTTTCAGCAGTCACATCTTCTAATTTGTAAACCAGGCAGACACGATTAAGTGACTGCACAGGAGCTGAGAAGTGGGTTTTCCGATGTGGTAAAGCAACTTGCTGACCTTAAGTTAATGAAAAATTAACCAGTTCTTAACAGTTGTCAGGATGTCAGAGAGCGCATCTGTTTTTGAGAATTCATAGGAGAGGCCAATGGGATGGTGCTTAGGTCACAGATTTGTCATTTAAATAGCAGACTAGCTGAACCTACGGACTCTCAGCTGGACCGCGGTTATAAAGCTGCAGTACAGATATGATCATCTGCTGCTGACAAGTTCAACACAGATTTAATTCACAGCCGTGCTCATCTGAAGCTTAGAAGTTGCTGAGTGGCACTGTGCATAAAGAATGCAAACATTTGAGATGTACTTGCCCACCTGTTATGTCAGTCCCTTTATAGGCTCAACAGAGGTTCAAAAACACTTAAGTCAGCTGCACATTCTCTTTCCTTGCAAACACAGTTGCTGCTTATTCCAATTTTACATTTTTACCCAGAAAAATTCCTTTTATATGCAAGTAATTGAGAAAGCTCCAAATTCTAGTTTGATGTGACTGCTCACTCATTGTGATGTTTAGACTGTACAATTTCATTAAAATATGTAGAATTCAAGTTCCAGGCAAAATACCTACCTGCAAGGTCCCCACAGAGCTCATCTTGCAGTAAGCCTAAATGAAACAGCTTTGCTGATTTCAACATCATATTGAGATGCATCTTTCCCTGTAAATGCTGACTGCCAAACCAAAAGCTAATGCCTCTCTATTGCTTTTACGCTCATTTTTCTAGGCTAATTTAATGTTATGAAACCTGAAAAACATGAAGTTTAACTGTAATGTATATAGTTATATCTTTGGTGTTAAGATAGTGATTGGAACTTGAAATATAAATGCTAAGCTGTTAAAACTGGTGAGTTGGATGTTTGTATTCCCTCAAAGGACTAGGAAAGGTCTACACGGGACAGGCTATTGTACGAGGAAGGCAAGTAGGCTTCTAAATAACCAGCTCCGTAATTGAGGCTTGTGCTCTGTGCCTTGTGTATGTAAGTGTATGTAGTGCTCTCTATATCTTTTGGCCAACTAAAAAGTGCCTTATTGGATACCAGAATTTGATTGTCTTATGTATCCTCCTTACCCTTTACAAGTTCTGAAAAGGTGGTTGTATATTTTAAGGACAATCACAGTTTGTAGTCCTTGGATTTAAACTTATCGGTGTTGGCCTCACTACAGACTGGTCATAGTTACATAGAATTTGGTATGCTATCTAGCAAAATGTTCTGAATAAAATCCTATGTGACAAAGCAAATGCTGAATTGATTCCAATGAAATGTTTGGGCAAAGCTGTGTAAGCCTTTCCAAGTTCACAGAAAACAGATTAGAAAGACTGGAGTAGGAAGGGAAGCTCTGGAAAGGCTGCAGTGGGCAGGAGGTTCTTGTGCTTCTCAGTGGGCATTTGTGAGGGTGCATGTCCTCAGCTTTCCTGGCAGGTTCCAGAGCAGCTCAGCACTTTGTAAGCTCAGCTTTTTCAATGATTTAATGAAAATTTATGTAGATAACACAGGAAATTCACAGTCCACGAATACCAATAGTACCTGTAGGTGTTAAGGAACTTTTTTGTTTTCTGCTAATATCAAAACTTTATTCTGAAATGCAAGTTGTGAGCACAATCAAAGAAATTCATTATTAAATTCAATAATTTTGGTCATACAGTGGGTTAAAATGTGTATTTAATAATAATAATTAGGCATCAGAGCACACAATATTTCTTATTCAATGATTAACTATTATATTCAAATAAGATGATAGATGGCATTATCACCTGATGAAAGATGTCTAAGGGGCTCCCTGACTGCATGGTTAGCATTGGGAAACTTCAAAACTTTTAAGTTACAAGGTTTATCTTTGAGAATTATGTGAAAGCATGGAATGGAATGTAACTTATTCTAGAATAAGTCATGGCTTTCTCTGGTCATTTAAGATTGTTCTTAAAAAGTACTATATCTTTAGATAGTTTTCAGTGAGACATGGGCAAATCTCATAGCATCTGAGATTTGCACAGCTGATCTGTTGCTTTTACTTACATTTTATTAGTACCGTGTAACAGTGAGTGAAATCAGGAGCTCTTCTACTATCTAGTGCTTCTCACTGTAATCGTGTAGCCCCGTAATGTGGTATTGCTATTGCTAGCAACAGGCTGTAAGCTTTGTACAGTTTGCAGAGCCTTGGGATTGAGGCTTGTCAGGCTTCCTCTGTCTGAAGTTTTCTTGACCTGTGTGTAACTTTGATTTATTTATCTGCAACAGCATTTTTTTTTCTAATTGACCATGTGTATTTGGCTAATTTGGTTTACTTTTGTTTATCTTTGGGTGATGCCACTGTGGTTTTACGAGTAATGTAATGATGCAGTATAGAGAAATACAGACCTGGTATAATAAGAGGCTTTGAGAAGTGCACACATAGGGTGTAGCAGAGTACAGGTATGAAGTGAAGAGAGACAGAGCACAGGCTTGGTGCTGGAAATCCCACAGCTACGAATAACTCACCCATGGTTAGCTAAAGAAATGCAGACCACGAGCAGGATAAAACAGTTCTAGCATTAACAAGGAGAACAAAGAACTGGTAGTAAAATGCACTGCACATAGTAAATTCAGGTGACCATGGAGCACTGGAAAAAAAAGAGCAAATTTTAAAAGTGTGTGGATCCTAGAGTGAGGAAGAAGAAACCGCCAAAATGAACACTATATTCCTCCCAACAAAGGACTCCAGATGGTGACGACTTGCTCTCAGAGCCCTAGACTAGAATGAAACTGTCAACCTTAGGACCCACTTAGCAGGGTCACCTGCTATGGTGAGCATAACACCAGGAAAAAGGGTAGAAATTAGGAAATAGTTGTATTTTAACTGCATTGTTATTGAAACTTTTTCACGTATAGGTATTCTTTCTTGTTCTATAACAAGTAATAAACATTATTTTTTAATAGATTGTTAGGATTATGGTTATACTTACAATATATTCTTGGCTTTATATGTATCTTAATATGTAAAGTGTGCTTTCTCTTTGCCCATAAATGAGGTTTTGAGTGTAACATTGCTAGTAGCATAGATTTACGCAAACACCTAACAAGTATGACTGCTGCCTCCCTGAAACTCAGTTTCTGTAACTCTACAAGGTTCATGAGGTGTGTGTGCTCCTCTGCAGGAGGCCAATATTTGGGATTTTTAAACACATTCACCCCCCTTTTTTGTTATGAAACCACAGTCGGTACACTGAGAGCGTTCCCCACTTGAAAATATTTTTTTAGAAGAACAAAAAGTCAGTTTCTTTTGTATATAAAGAAAGAAATAGGCTTATGTGTGGGAGTGAAGGATCTTAAATAAAACATTGTCCTTTTTCTACTTTAGTTCAACTGGGAAAATCAATTTTTGGTTCTTCAACTGCAAAGAAAGATCAAAAGGAAAAACTGACAATCTAAACAAAGGGCAAGGTGATATGGGCTGCTTGCACTCCTGTTCCCTGGTGTGCTTCATACAGGCACTTTTCCAAGCAGAATACATTTACAGAAGAATCAAGGGTGTTTTTTTTTCCTCTGAAACAACAACGTTGGGAGTAAAAGTGACCTGAATATAAAAGTAAAAAAATACTGCTTTAAATTAATTTTGTGGAGTGCTAATATAGGCGACAATTCTCAGATGTGTCAGGTTCCTCATTGCAGAATACTTATGTTTTAAAGAATTGTCATTGATTTTACTTCGCTGGAACTGGCCAAAGTTATCACTTTTTTTTTTTTAAGCATATTATGTAATGCAAGAGAAAAAATACTTAATCTGATGTATAGTTACAGTACTTTTATTCTTGCTTAAATGCCTTGCTGGATACAGATTTGAATCTTCATATAAAAACTAATTTCAGTCACCACAGAGGGAAACTTTATGGAGATTGGCTTTTCTGCTTTGTATTGAATCATATTTTTACGTTTAATAAATGAAACGTGATTTATTCTTATAGGCTCATATTTACAAGATGAGGACATTAAAGTGTCAGCAGGAGAAACAAAAAGAGAGGAGAGTGAAAACTGTCTTTAAAACACACAAATGAAAAAACACTGGTAACTGAAAAACAACTTGGAAGACCTTTTGCAAAGTGCATTCATTATCTTGTGCATAAATATAAAAAGTTGAAAATAATTACAAAAGTATTTGACTTCAATGTATGTATTTCCACTTTTTGGAGAGAATTATTGTGTAGGCATCACTTTTGTAACCATACTAAACATTAATTCACTGGATACTGTAAGTATAAAAAATAAACAGGCTGCATCTGACTCGAGGTGCATCTTTGCAGGAAAATATTTTTTTATGTATGTTTTGTATCAGTATACTTGGGTCTTTACCCATGCAGGCAGAATGCATTTACATTTGGGACTCTGTGCTTTGGCGTGTCTTGGCATGGTAGAGATGCAAATAACTATCTACAGAATGCTCATTTCAGATACAGATGGTCTGAAGTTTCAAAAACAGCAATTGTAGCTGGCAGCTCTGGGGTGTTTTGGAGAGTCTGGTGTTTTCAGGGAAGGGTACTCTGCACTGTAGCATTTGAAAAACAAAACCTTTAGAAAATGCTTCCAAATGACTGACACAAATGACTGGTGATTTATGAAGTGTAGGCCTGTGATTTTTGATCAAGACTTCCTCAAGCACTGAGAAGCTCCTTCAAGAAGCTTCCTCAAGCACTGAGAAGCTCCTTCTCCCCCAAGTCAAGTGTGTCCAATGAATGCTTTGAAAGGAAATCCACTGATTTTTAGACCTTCCATTTGGGTGCTTGTGTAATAGCTTTGCAAGGCTGATGTCAGTATTACATAAGCAATAAAAATCTGGCTGTGTGTTTGATCTTGAGCCTCTTCCAACTACTTGCAACTTTTTTTTACTGTGGAGTTAAATCTTCTGGTGACAAATAGTGTTCTGAATTAGGTGAGTACTGAAGAAGCTACGTGGAAAAAAGATGATAATTAAATGTGCTTGATTTTTCTAACTGTGCTCATTTGCAAGTTTTTTCTGTCTTTATCTGTTTGCTTAATTGATTGTATAACACGATAGTTCCTGGGAGATGTTGACAGAAAACTGTCAACTCTACCCGCTCAGTCTGTGATGTCACCAAAGTGGCACTGTGGTACTTTATCACCTCATTTCTTGGACAGGGGAGCAGAAGTTCACTGTAGCTCTGCTGAAAGTAATGCTCTCTCAATTATCAATTTATTTGTTGCCCTGTTTCTTCTTTCATTGGGCTAGGACAGTTGAGAGCTTTATGAAAAGTTTGTTGCATGGAGCAGACATGACTAGTATGGGTGGCCAAGGTCAGAGTCTCATGTCTTGTTCTCTCTATCAACACCTTTTCTGCACTAATGGCTGAAGCTTTTCTCTAGAGCTGCACTGTACAGAGCTACGAAACAACCCACTCCTAGGGGAAATTTATTTCGCAAGATGGTTCAGGCTCATCGCTGATATTCTTCTCTTGCTGCTAGGTCCCTTGTCCCTCTTGCAGTTTTCCTAGGCTACAAGCACATTGGCAGCGCTTTGCCCTGGGATGGTGGACCTTTATGCTTTGTGCTGTCTTCTGGTTTGGCCTTTTGGGATACCATGCAGGCTGCCTTGAAGGGTGGAGCATTTCATTTTACACAGGTCACTGTGCTGTGACATACTGGGGTTTTGTTTAAATCTGTTCGCCTTCTAATAATGCTCCGTATGCTGAAAACCCAGGAATTTGTTGATATTTCAACTTTGCTGCAGGCTGCAAGCAAGTAGGACCTAACCTCAATTTATTTGCCGCTGCTTAAAAATTCCTTTAGCTTGGTTCTGCAAAAGTCAGCTGAGGTAATGTCAAAAAAGCAGTTTGATGTTAGTCAATTGAAAGAAAAGACGTGATTGTAGATGTTCAGTTTCAGATCAGTGGTAATAAAGTAAAAGAAAATTATTGTGTATGTTATCTGATTTCATTTCTCATGTATCCAATATGTTTGGCTTTAAATCTCTAGTCCAGAGGCTGTGCATCCGATTTACTTTGAAGAAAAAAATCTATTGATATCAGAACAGCTACGTTTGTGATGAATTTGAAAAAGTCTTCCCTTGTGAAACAATAGGTATTTGCACATACAAAGAAGAAAAAAACAAATTGTGTTAAAAAAGAAAGTGCCAAAAAAGAAAATAAGGAATGGTTTATTTTTGTGTGGGTTTGTTTAGGGCATATGCTAGAGATAATGTTTCTTGTGGGGAAAAAAATTGGAAAACAATGAGTATGGTTGATAATTACTTTTATATCCTTAATTTAAATGAAATCATGGATTGCTCTTAGAAATGTCACTTTAGGATAAATGACCCTACACAAAGATATACAATTCTAGTAGCAGTGTTTTGTCAGTAATTTAGCAGGTAAAATCATGTTTTTCAGTATTTGTTGGGAGTTAAAACATTGATGAGGTTTATAATGTCACTAATATACAAAGCATAACCTTTATCCTCCTTTTAGTTAACATTTGGGATTTTTAAGGTACAACCATGTTTTATTTTTACTGTGGAGTTTTCAACCACTGGGATTGTATTACTCTTTTATGCTTGGGACTGTATTAACAACCAAAAAGAGCGTTACTTGATTCTGGCTTTGCACTGTAAGCAGACAACACAGGATTTGAATTCTTTTCCTTCTGTCCCCAGCCAGATAACTCATTACAATATGACTTTTATGAGAAAAGTGTGAAGGTGCATATCCAGGGTGAATCAGGTCATTAATTCGAGTCTCAAAACTCCCTTGTAGGATGCACATTTTCGCATGGTTTTATTGGATAGGTAAAACTTGAAATATGAAACACAGTTGTTTCTTTGTATAGCCTTAATCAGCTAATTAGTTACAGACCTCTTAAGAGAAGATCTTCAGGAAATACTTAAATGTATCCCCTGTTAATTGCTGGAAATGTGTACTTATATGGGTTTACTTAGAAAATTATTGTCGTCTTTCAGAATTCATCTATTTTTTTCTGGCAAAATATGGTATTTGAGTTTAAATACCCAGAGAACCTTTGATTGCACCAACTGATATATATATCTATATATATATACACACACTTCTATATATATTAGCACAGGAAGAAAGATCCCAATGCCAAGGCTCACTTTCCTGTGTCTCCAGCAATATACTTACAAGATTGGTGATTTAAACTACATTGACTTTAATACAGAATATCAAGTATTCACGGTAACAGGAAGATCCAAACATCGCTCAATACCAGGGAAGCTTTTTACAAAACGCCCCATTTCTTACACTGTGACACACTGTCTAGACGTCTATATGGATTTGGCATTGCCCCTTCATGACTGAGCAGTCAAATTTAGCAGTAACTATGTCTGTTTCTCTTGATGCAGGTTGGTGAGATATGTTAGACCTCCTTTCTTGTAATATGTTGTGGAAGTGTAGATTTTGGGAAAAGAATGTTACACTGGGTAGCATATTTCTGTCAATATGAATTTGAAAAGACGTTAGATTTTCTTCTTTTTGGCTTATCTTCAGTATATCCTCAAAATGTCTTCCCACAAAAGATGAATTTGACAAAATCACACTCTTGAGAATTGACAGAGACCGTAGTATACAGTATTTTTGAATGCAAGAATTCCACAGAAGTAAAGATAGGTATATTTTGTAAGGGATATAGTCCCCGTGACTTTAAAATAGTTCATTGGTGTCTGACTTTATAATATATTTTCTTCTTAATACTTTTTTTAGCAAAATCTTGTGTTAATATTATGCCCAGGAGATGTGCAGGTGATAAGAATCATTTCTATTAGGAGTGAACATGTTGACATCTGGCTGTACTAGAGGTGAATATTGCTTTCCAGGAACCCAGGGCCAGTGCATGCTCTGCGTGTCTGGATTCTCATGCCAGTCCATAAAATACCTCTGCCCATCAGTTTGACTTCCAGTGGTGGGCAGTAGTAAGAAGAGTTATCCAAGGTCCTTCTAAGGAAACTTCTACTCTCACGTATGTTTTATTCCAAAATGCTCTGAGGCGGGTAGCCCTCTTATGTCTGTTTTACAGAAGAGACGTTAAGAGTTTATCTAACTTCAAGTACGCCCAGATCTAAGTGCTCTACAATCAGCACGTAGACAAGGCATAATAAAGGGCAGGAAGAGAGAAGGTAGCAGTTAGGGGATCATTTAAAGCAGCAGCTTAAGTTTCATTTACTTTGAGTAGAAGAGTTTCTCAATTGCAGTCGCACGCCTGTGTTGGCATTCATAAGTGTGAATTCTTACTCACTGAAAAATGAAAAGGGCCGATAGTAATTTGCCAGGCGCCCAGATCCCGACTAGTCTCTGACACATGGACGTGATTTCTCTGACTGGCCGAGCTCTGCAGATATTTACGGCTGAGTAGGAACTAAAACTGTTAAGAGATGCATGCAATAGGTAAAGATGAAGTGTATCAGAATTATAACACAAATTGTGCTACACAGATCTTCATACAAGCTGTTGTTATGAAGTTCCAGTTTCAGAGAAAGATCTTAATTACGATATTTGAGGCATACACTGTGATTAATTGTAACATTCAGGGATTAGCATGGACCAGAAATCTGTGAATGGGGAAAAGGCTGAGGAAGTGTTTGGAGCTTCCTGGACATCTGCAGACATTCCAAAGCTTAATTTCTTTCATGTCATTGCAACCATATGTATTTTTATGGGGTTTTTTAGTGCCTAAAGATTAGAAAATAACTTTTAATTGTTATTTATGAAGCACCATATGGCTCTCTAATTTTGGCTTCTCATGGAATGAGGAAAATGAAATTAATTGGAAATCACACTCAGAAATCTATTATTAAGTTAATAGAGCTAACAGCTTGTCCAGTGTCCTTATACAGAGCATGTTGTGGCTATGTATAATAACAAGCAACTCTTTATAAATCCGTAAAGAAAACTGAGGGGCAAAGAGAGGCCAAGACAAGAAAAGCAGCTACGTACATTGGTACAGCGCGTGGTTGAGCTAACAAGCTGGTGGTTAAAATCAAGGATACAACATGTATTTTGATGACTGCTTTACAGTGTGATCTAAATCATTAATATTTTCTTCTAGGTTCATGAATAAAAGGGATAAAAGGCTTTTGTCCCATTTTTTAACTTTCATCTTCATAATGCTAAGCAAGTAGAAACTTGTTTGGTCCACCCAAGCTTGTGTCTCTTTTGTGGCTTATGCTCAATGAGTAGTGATAATGATTTAAACCTCAAGGTTTTTTCTCTTAACCTCTCCTAATATGCAGTGAGTCTTCAGAGCAGAATCTATAAAGTTTGCATTATCTTGCTTCCACCAAACAGTCAAAATTGAAGACTTCTAATACAATGGTGTTAAAAAGAAGAAATCACCCAGATGAAAGACAGTAAAAATTACCAAGCTATGAAAAGCACAGTGGGACTTTTTTTTTCCTTATCTGGAACATTCCCTAAATTGCCTTTTTCCGATGTTTTTGAAAAGTGTCTGCAGATGGTGTGATATTAAGAAAAATATCACAGAACAAAAAAGAAATCTAGAAAAAAATATCTAAGGGAAGTTATTTTTCTTAGAAGGCTAATTAATATTGGCAGGGATGCATTGTTAGGGATGCATTCTGAATGGTTTTATGTTGAATGTCTTGGTGTACCGCGTGCATGTGAAGGAATTGTATAGGTTCGTTAACTTTATGAAGCTGTAAAAAGAGCATCATTCAGGTAATAAAGATTTGACACTTTATATTCTAAACAATTTTTTTTTTTTTACTTTGAATCTAAATTCACCAGTGTGTCATTGATCAGTGAGATGTCCTTTTTATAGAATAATTAAGTCTGAAATATTGAATTAAATGTTAACAGATTCTTATAATGGGTGTCCTCTTAACCTTTTTCCAATATTAGATTATTTTGGCAATTGCTTCTATTTCACATATGTGATGAGTAAACAAAAATAAGAGGACATTGCTACTATATCCTCTCCCTTGTTAGTTGTGCTTAGTGTATTACTGTATCTGACATTGTTATAAACAGTTGTGCTTACCACAGATGAAACTTCATCTGCCTACAGTAGTTAATATTTGCCAGTTGCCAGAGGGCAACAGTATTTCTTTTTGTACTGCTTCATGCAGTAAGGTTTTTTATGAAATTAAAAGCTAGATACCATGAAACCAAACATCAGTAATCCTTAGAAGGATTTTAAGCAAACTGTGCAGAAAAATATATCCAGGAATAAATATGCTTATTATTCAGGCTGCAGTGTTTCTATGTTTTAAATAGGTATGTTTCCATTTATTACTGTATTCCATTGTCTCATGTCATCTTTAAACCTTTCTGTGGTGAGCTTTCTCTGCCTGTTTCAAACTTGGATAACTCTGTTTTCTAGATCTGGAGCTCTGGAAATGAAGGAGCTTTTACCCAGAAGTCTCCGATTAATTAACCTGCACTCGACAGCAATGAAACATCAGAACCAATTCAGATAGTTTTCTTCTTCGTTTATCTTTTCGCTCTGGGTGAAATTCATTACTAGTCCAGATGGCCAGCACCGTACCTGTTCATCACTTAAGTCCCACTTATATCTGCAAAAGAACTTAAACGTCTCATAGCCTTGTGCAAGCCCACTGCCCAGCATCTCTGTTACTAGATTTTACTTCTCCATCTGGATTTTACACCTGTTATCAGATGTCTGCTAGAAGCCATGCTGGAAAAAGAGTATTTCTTTCAAAATGAAGTAGTGTTTATTTTCATTGTGGAGTCTGATATTCTTTTCTTCTTCAAATAGAAAATACCTCAGTAAATGAGACTACATTTCAGTGGTAAATGCTGTGGTCTTAAAGTATACAATTCCTGTCCATAAGTAGTTCTTTGTAATATGCAGAAGGTCAGGTGGTGTGGGGGGGGGTTTGTGGGTGGTCATTGGTTTTGGCAGGGGTGGGCAGTTGAGGGTTTGGGTTTGTTTTTTTCAGCAGGGAGCGGGGGGTAGCAAATCAGTGCCATTTTTTACTCTTGCTTCAAAATCAGGGCCAGGAATCAAGGGCATATGTAGAAGAGCAGCTCCAAAGTAATGCTTTCCAACTTTCTGTCTTTAGCACTACTGAGGCAAACATAAATTCTTGTATGTGATTGTTTTACCATCCAGATGTTTCTCAGATAATGACCAGTCTAGTATGATTTTCTTCAGAGGCTCAATAAATTATTTCGGCAGTACAGTGAAAACTTTGTATTTAATTCTGCCGCAGAAGTTGGATAATGAATCGGACTGCTGGAGGACTTTTCATATGACTGGGCTTGATTCAGATCAAAACACTGCCAGATTTGTTATTCTTTTGCATGTTTCTAGTTTTGGTGTGAATTGATTGATTTATGGTCTGAACAGCAAAATGTGTGGTATCTAAGGCAGCCCTACACAATGAAACAAAACCCAAAGGATAGAGGCTAAGAGGTAGAGCAGAATTGTTTAATGGTAACTGTCTCTGGGAGGAAAATGTTAATTTTGCTAAAAATGTAAATTTTCAGCTAAGAGCTGTGCAGCATTTTCATTGCTTTGGGTAAAAATGCAAACTGGAGAAGAGCTTTAGGTTTGGAGCTTCATTAAGAAATTCTTCATGAAAGACGTCAAAGCCCCACTCAGGGAAATGTTTATGTATGCACTCAAATGCCAAACTGCCATTAGTGTATGCTTAAAACTGAGTGAATAACTACCTGTTTGATGAAAACGCAGTATTGTGTCACTGTGAATTATCTTAAAGAGGAGAAATGACCCCTGCTGATGTGATATGGAGTACCGTGGAAGCAGGGAGGTCCCCTGAGGCTTGGCAGTGCATGCACATGTTAAGCTGTCAGGTCAGTTTGGGTATTTACAAGGCAGTAAGATGATGAAACCCTTTGAAGGGACTTAGTCCTGCCCTAGTATTGGCAAACTTGCAGAAATTGGATCTAAAGCTGCTCCACCTGCAGATGCCTCCCTTTTAGCGCATGGACTGCGTCTTGTGCTTTTGAAGGCTGCTGACTGTGTGCCCAGCCACCCCTGCGTGATGTGCTCCAAATTTTCATTAGCTTTGCTTTCCAATTTAATACTTGTTTTTTTTTTAAGGATCTTGCTGGGCGTAGCAGGCCTGTATGTAAAGACTGTTTGGCAAAGGACTAATTCTCAAGTCTGTATTTGAACGGGGTTCACCTGCCACATATATTACATTATGAATTTGTTAACAGTTCTTAAGTGGTAATGTTGCAGTTGTCTTTACTCTCTGCCTATTTACTTGTTTTTTTACCATGTGAATTGCCTGACTTCTTGCTTAGGTTTCTTATTTTGTGCTCCATGTTTGAAAATTATCTTCTCCTAACAATGACTCTCTTATGCTTATAAGTGAATTATGGAAAAAACCTAATGTGCGTTCCTCAGTTTTTATATTTTCTACACTGTGTACACATTTTTCAAAATCATCTCTGCAGTTCAATAATGGATAAAAGAATTAGAATCAGTTGGAGAAGACTTTTTGTCTTTTGTACCTTACGCATAATCACAAAGAATGAAATTTTGAAAGCATTCCAGGAAAACAGGTGTGTGTATTGTTGCAGCTAGGGGCGAGAACAGTGTTTGTTCTTAATGACTGCTTGACTTCAACACTACAGATTGCATAAAACCTGTTCTCTGAATTGCATTAGAACAAATGGTGTTATGGTGTTCAATCAAGAATTTGGGACACTGTTGAACTGCCTGAGTCTGTTACCTTTAAACATGTTTTCTTTAAAAAAAAAAAAAAGTTTTCAGGGTATTTTGGCAAGGAAAACTTGAAATCTCTGTAAGCTATAAAATGTAAAGATGCAAAGAAAACTGACAGTATGTTCATTTCACTATAACTTTTTTTTTTTTTTTGTAGTTTAGGGAAAAGGGAATGATGGAGAGAAATGACTTGCTAAAAATCTGGTAAAATGTCAAATTTTTAAATGACAGTGGTTTTAGAAAGCAAGTCTTGTGATGTATCTCTGTATTTTATATTTATAAAGAAAACAAGTCTACCAAACCACATGATTTTGCATGCCCAGATTTCTCAATGCATAATGGATTGTCCTGAGAAGCTTCCATGGTGGTGTCAGGTAATAGGGAACACAACTAATACACAAGAAAAAGTATTCTTTTTCTTGAAATCATCAGAAGAGGAGAAAAATAATATTGACTTGGACGTATTGTAATGAAATATTATGAAATCTGAAAGTTGCAAGAATAAAACTGATGGGTATAGTGATGGAAAAACGCTGTATTAGTTTGCATGAATTTTTGCATTTTGTTCCGTTTTTACTATGCAGCATGGTGCAGGATGCCAGGTTGACATTGCAAGGTACAGAAAGTGGCCTTCTCTGTTTTACCCCTAGAATGGGTATTGCCTGAGAGCTGGCAGAACAAGCTTTCGCCCGCTTGTCAGTAGATTTCAGTGCTCTTTCACCAAATGAAGAACTTGTTCCCCTCCTGGTTGAGTTTTCAAACCATGTCTCCTCATGAGTTTGTAAGCAAATGTGACAAATGGTTGTTTTTCTAAACCGTGTGTTTGTTACAGAAGGAATCTACGTAAAAAATAATGAGCACTTAGGTTGAAAAGAGGAACTGTTAAAGTCTGGAAAATATCAGAAATAAGATATCCCATGGAGTTTTAAACAAGCACGTGCAATGAACAATTCTAATATGAGAACTATTTTTTTGGATCCCTGCCTTAATGTGCGTATTTTTCCATGCATTAGAGCGATGCTGCTGGATCTAGTGAGGCTCCACTTGCTGTCTAAGTAATTTATCAGGTTTAACTTAAATATAGGACGTGTGAATACTTGATTACTTTTACTTTGGGAAGGTTTAAGAGTGCAATATTAAGAGTGAGCTTTAGCTTAGCTGATTTTATCTAGCTTTAAAATTTTTATCACCGGTGAAGTGTGTAGTAATGGTTATGAAAGCAATTAATAACAGTAGTGACAGAATCAAGAGACTGACTAATTTATCATTATAGATTTTAATGAGGCTTATAATCTAGCAATAAATATACAATATATTCAAAAGTATGGAGTTATAAAAAGGATGATTTATTTAACTTTAATTCTAAACTAGTCTGAAAACCAAAGGTTGTAGAAACTAGGCACGTAAGAACATAATTCTTTTTGGTGTTATAGAGCAGAAGGATGAAAATAACAGAGGAAGGGAGTTTAAATTAAAATTAAAGGGAGGAAAAATCAATTGTTTAACTTCGTTCTAAAGACCTTTAAGCACACCAATAGTTTTGCAGATGTAGGAGTTATCTTCCTGTGGACAGATTCTTTTTCCCATCCCAATCTGCTTCCTTGGCAGACCGTGGGAACCGTCTCAAGATGCTGCATCCACGGAGTTCCCAGAAGAAGGGGAGCAGTGGAAGTGGTACCAATACTTGCTCCTTGGGAAAAGCTGTCTCAGATTTCAGAGCAAGTTTGTGTAAAGAGACCCAAATGTGAAAAGTTATTACAGCAACTTAAAGATTCAGTGTTCAATTTGTGAATTAGGCTTTATTACCACTTTTTATTGTTGTATTATGTTTATTATGATCTTGCTTATAGCTTTTATTTTTCTCCCTACTTTCTTGTGCTGAAGTAAGTATACCAGAGTGTCTCTGGACAGGAACATGGTTAAAAAGTAATAAGCACCTGACAGGATCTTGCCTGAGCAGTGTAATAGAATGGCTGAAATTTGGAAAATGAATTATAGCCAGTCTTTCCCAAAGGGAAACTAGAAACTCAGGTGATAGTGGTAGCATTAAAACAAGAAAGAACTAAGCAACAACAATAGAATAGGACAGATGAGACCCCAAAAAGTAGGTTTCCTTCCTGTTGAGCAGCCAGAGGTAGGTAAAAAACCACACTGATACCAACCCAAACCTGACCCTTTCAGGGCTTGTGAGGGAACTCCATGGTTTGGAGACAAGCTCTGAGCTGCAGATGTGCAGTTTGGGAGAGGTTATCTAGAACCCATACAGGACACGAGCATTTGCAGTTTTGCAACAACACGGATGAGGAAACTGGAGTAGGAATGGCATATAGGTGTTCTGGGTTTTGCTGATACCTTTATAGTTCTTGTGCTATCCAAAATGAAGTATAATTGCTGTCAGAAAATGTCTGTTGTATCTGCCTTGTTTTCCTCAGCTTCCATGTTACGAAAGTTAAATTATAAAGCAGAGTGGGGAAAAACCTTGCTTTGGGAAAGGAAGCTCAGAGGAGTCTTAGCAGGTAAATACATCATTAGATTGGCCTCTGCCTCTTTGTAGAGGTGGAGAGTTTGGAGCTAGTTGCAGATTCATGTACCCCATCCAGCTTTTTCAGGACTTAAGGAAGGGGGATGTGCTGAAAGAATTCTGCTCATCAAGCACTGCTTAATGACTTTAGGCAAAGAAGGGTGACTAGCAAAGTTCTTGAAATTAATTAATATCAGCCTAACCCCACTGGGCTGGGGTCCTCCTGAAGGATGGAAGAGTCTTGTTAACACCTGCTGCCTTTGTGGGCACAGCTCTCGAGTGTCTATAAACTGTGTTTATACTCACCTTCAGGTCAGTAAGGAGACAGTGCTTCTGTAAGACGTTGATTTGGCATGTCCTCAATTTGTCTTCATTGCACTGCTCCCATGACGCTGAGTTGCTCCATCTATTTTGCAATGCGTACTAAGCTCGTTACAGGACGTATCAGTGCGTTCTCCAGTGGCTCTTTGCTGCTGCAGTACTTGTGATGCTGCCGGGGTTTGCAGTCAGCCCTTCTCCTGTAATCAGTTGCTGTACATCAAGATAAAAATACACTATATGTAATACTGAATTAGATTCTGAATTTTTAAGAGGTGCAGATGCTAATTAATTTTCACAGAGTCCCTGCAGATAGGGAAGCCGAACTGTTGAAAGTCGCATGGTGGGACAGAAATGTGATTAAGATTTCATATGAGACCTCCTCCCTATCAGTCCCGTGCTCTAATTCTGTAGTGTAGGGTGCCTTGCTAAAGGAGTCTTGAGTACTCCCTGGTATAAAATCTTTTGTTCGTAAACAGGCAAGAATGTGGCCTAGTACTGTGCAGTCTTACGTTGTATGTTCTTTACAGCAGTTTATTTTTTATAAGCTACAGCACATTTTAATGTAGTTGTTAACACGCCTAATTTGCAATCACGCAGTCGTATCAATAATAATGGAAAGTTGTTCACAGGTAATAAATTAGCATACCATATAACTAGCAGATCTATGATTTTCAGTATATTGTTTCACGATCAAGAATTCAGTAGTTAAATATACACAGCAGTGGGCTGAGAACAAGCTGTTCATTTTTGCTGCAAGCAGTACCAGTGGACCAGAGTAATCATAGCTCCCAAAAGCAGGACTGATTTTATTGATTTTAAATAGACTTTCATTATAAAACTGAGCCTATTTCAGTTGCAAGGAGTATCTCTGCCATTTGTATTCACAGCGCTGACTGAAGGGAAGGAGATGTATTGTTGGATGCAGTGCAGAGGATGCTCGTCCCTCAGAGTGTTATATTCTGTTCTGCTGAAACATCTGAATATATTTAAAAGAAAAGTACTTAAGGCTTTTTTTCCTATGTGATTAGATTCATTTTTTTTAGAAATGTGGTTAGACCCAGCTACACTTGTGAAATTTTAAACTCTGAGGACTTCTCTGAGGAGTAAAGGTTTTGCTTGTTTATTGACATCTGACTTAGGGACAAGCTGTATTTTGCTCCATGTTTTTAAAGGACTTTTTCGAAATGTTCATGTCTCTCTTTTTCTGTAGATTAATGTAAAAAAGAGAAAGATGAGATCCAGTGAATAAACTGTTAAGTCTAAGATATTGAAGTGTTGAAGTTATAATTAGTTAAGAACACATGCTGTTGCCAGAAACGCATCATTAATCTAGATGGAGCGGTTTGCGGCTATTTGCCGCTAAATTAGTGACACTTAAAAGAAGGCTTTTTTTGTATTGTCTTGAATGATAAAGAAAATTTTAAATCTGTGACAAAAAAAATCTGTGCACACTTAGGAAGCAGTCTGTTTTGTTATTTGGGTTTGTTTGGGTTTTGGTTGGTTTTCTTGGTTTTTTTTGTTTTTAATTTGCACAAAGGCTTGTCAGTCAGTGGACATAAACAGAAGTGCATTTGAAGCCTCAATTACCAAATGCAGTGCTGCTGAAAACATTGCGCTATACTTTGTGGTGGTGCAAGGACACATTCCTTGTGCTAGGTTCTCTTCCAATCCAGTATTTATAACTTTAGAGCCCCGCTTAAGCATTTTTCCCTGTGTTACTACAGGAGTTTGGAAGGGTGCTAATGGCAAGTAATTACAGCATTAATGGTTTAATACTGACTCAGCATACTACTTTTAAAATTATTTCTTTATTTTTATTAGAACCTACAAGTGAAGGTGAATTACTTCACATATTCCAGCTAAAACCACATTTTTCTTTTGGAGTAGTCTTTCATAACATAATCTGGGAATTCAGGCAGGAGCTAGCATAAAAACTTTGTGTGAACATTACTGGAAATGGGCTCTTTAAATAAAATGGTGACGTTAAGTAGTGAATCAACTTGGTAAGTACTGAATGATGAAGCCTAGTTACTGTAAAATAAGATCTGGCTGGTTTGCCTCATTTTACGGAACTTGGGCAAATAACTATTGAATTAAATTGCTTCCTGTTGTTTCCCCAGGGCAAGAAGAAGCTGCTGTACTGTGCTGCTATATTGATTAGCTCTTCAGGTCTAATCTTTACATGGTTATGCTTACTTTCTAGTGTGTTTGTTTATGGTTTTGATAGTTGGTTTTATGAAGTTATTGTATTGCTTTGATAGTCCTCTAGTGGATTATAAAAACGTACACATTAATTCCTTTCTCTAACTTCATTTGTTGTAGGCAAATGGAGATAGTCGATGCTCATGTATTGTGCTGTTAGGGGTGAGGGTAATGATCACTCACATAATTGATATCACCTCTCACTGACAATCAAAACTCACATTGTTGGGATGGACGGCACCTAAACCCAATCTAATTAAATGTTTGCAGCATTTATTAACAATACTATATTAGATTCTTCATCACAGCAGCTATTGTGATTTTAGAGTTTGCTTCTGCAAGTTGGAAAGTGATTTATCGTTTTAATTCATCTTAATAATTTGTGTGCTTAGGAAACACTTGATATAAAACTTTTTGTTGCATTTAAATTTCCTTGTTATCTGCCTTGCAGTGGCATGAAAAATAGGGAGCCCAGAACATGAATATATTGGAATGCATGAAGTATTTTCAAGGAGAATGCTTTTCAGGTTCAGAATGATGTATGTCAAATGGTACCGAATGGATAAACATGTGGAGGGATTTTGCCTTGAAGCTTGAAATGAGGCATCTCTTAGTACAGTACCTCCAATAGCTGTGTTAAAAATGCATTTCTGTCTTAAAACAGGAAATAGAAGATTTATTTCATAATATTTATTCTATCCTAAGATCTAACTTTTTTGCTAGTTGCAGAAATTTATTATACTGGAGCTTTGAAATGACGCAGTGTCAGAGCTGGGCTGCACCAAAAATTGCCACACTTCCAAACTTATATTTAATTATCTGTAAAATATTTTTTGTGATACAAGCCTAAAAAGCCTGTGTTTGTTTGAATGAAAATATCCATATCCTTTGTGCCACTTAAACAGTAAATCTGTCAATTTAACAACAGATTCTCATATTTTGTTGCATACTGGCATAGAATATTGTGATTCAAGGTGTGACCTAATCCAAACAGCACTGAAATCAGAGGTTTCCACAGACTTCAGAGGGAATTGACTCAATCACAGAAGGATAACAATGTTAGTCTTTTCTAGGAAGCAGTTATCGATAGGTTAATATTAGGATCTCAGACTTCGCAAAGTACATGGCAATATTACGGTAAATGTGCCAAGTGACAGTATTCAGTATTAATAAACATTTTATAGGCACCTGGCAGCTCTTTATGGTTCAAGAAGTGTCCATGGATCTGCAGAGATTATAAGGAGTGGTTTTGGTTGTTTCTTTTCTTTTCTCCTTTTCCCCTCAGTCTACTCTGTAAGGATGTCAGGATCACTTCTGTTTGGAACGTAGGACTTGGTGCAGTTACTTTTGTCACTGTGTCTTGCTGCACTTTCTTGTTACTAAGATATTGTTACACTCACGTTGTCAAAGATTTCCATGATGCCTCAGAAGTAGATGAACATGTTTTCACAGCTACTGCCCTTCCTCTACGCTTACCTGCCCTTTGGAGATGGGTATTTCTCCTTTTAGGACCACATCCATAGGTTTGCTTGCATGTACTCAGAGCAAGGAAAGGAATTTATTTTCCCTGATGCGCATTTGTGTGTTGTGCATTCAAGACAAAAAATAGTGCCAGAGTGTAAGCCATCAAAGTGTATTCTGTGCTGGTTATGTGGTTTGTTGTGCAGGCCATGTAGCATTAATAGCATGGGTTTGATGTAAATAACGACATACCTAGCGAGCTAATGAGTAGTGTATATTTATCCTTTAACTTCCTTGAACAATTCTTTTTTGCAAGGTTGCTTTGTAAAAATGCTGAATTGACTCTTGTTTTATTGCTCATTAGTTACGAACAACTTCTGATTGTTGTTAAAGAATCTAACCTGGAAATGCTTTTTAAACTTACGCTAACAAACTCAGTAAATGACACACAATAGAATACCAATGTGTTTTCCTTTTACAGAGGCAAAGGAAATTGTTTTGAAGGCACAGATTCTGGCTGGAGGGAGAGGAAAAGGTATTTTCAATAGTGGATTGAAAGGAGGAGTTCATCTAACTAAAGAGTAAGTCTTTAAAATTGAAAAAGCATAAATGAATTGCTTCTGTTGTAATATTTAAGCTGTTTACAATAGCTATGTGACTGTTTCTTTTAATATCTTTCAATAAACTAACCTTTTTCCTTTGTTTGTAGCCCTAAGATTGTTGAACAGCTTGCTAAACAGATGATTGGGTACAATCTGTCAACAAAGCAAACTCCAAAGGATGGTGTGATAGTTAAAAAGGTAAGATTTTTGCCTCTTGAAAGTTGAGAACTGCGTTCAGCTGCAATTTTGCATTAATATGCTGGGATAGATGACATAGATTTATTTTTATCATTCCTTCTCCAATGTCTGATTGATTACATCTAGTTGATGAAGAAAAAAAAAGTTACTTTTTCTTTCTTTGTGTGTCTGTATTTTGTCTATCAATTTCAGCGTACCTAGTGGTGGAAAAAGAGATTCATTTCTGCTACCTATGTTAAAGGGAATCCTTTGCATAGGTTCATCCTTCATCAAATATATATCAAATGCTAGCATAACTGTATAGGATTAACTGTACATGCTTTTTGACATTCTGCTTAGAGAAGTAATAGATACGTGATTACCTGTAGTAATAATAATATCTGTATCTCATTCACGCACAGCTTTGGGCAACTGTTATTAAACATAGTGACAGATGACTCAAAAAAAAAAAACCAAAAAAAAAAAAAACGTCTAAAAGTAGATGCTTCCTAACTTGTTGCAGACACAGAGTAAAATGTGGTCATGGTTGTGGTTCAGTTAATATGTGGTAAATCATTTACCTATGATGGTGCATACTGCAAGGTGCCAAGGTTCACTTCAGCATAAATGTATTGCTCTGCATTGACCAAAAGAAACACGGATAGCCCTTGAGCAAGATCCTCCTTTCCCTTAGTCAAGTTCTGTTAAGTCATGAAATCACAGAATGGTTTGGATTGGAAGGGACCTTAAAGCCCATCTAGTTCCAACCCCCCGCCCCCCGCCATGGGCAGGGACACCCTCCACTAGCCCAGGTTGCCCAAAGCCCCATCCAACCTGGCCTTGAACCCTTCCAGGGATCATCCAGGGGCATCCACAGCTGCTCTGGGCAACCTGTGCCAGGGCCTCACCACCCTCACAGGGAAGAATAGTAACAATTGCCTGTCTACTATATCTATTTTTCTGTCTTGCTTTGTTTTACTGAGCAAGGATCTTCATAGGGTATGCAGTCGAAAGCCACACTGTATTTGATACCAGGAGATAATTTGGCATGAGCTGAAAAGAACTGCAGTTTACTTTTAATATATTGTGAACAGCTTGGTATATTAGCATTGAAGGGGAACACCTGTCTGGAAAGATACTGTCTAATGAGGGCTGGAGGAAGGTGCTCAGGCAGTTCGTGGCTTGGGGAACAAGGAGAGCAGATTACCATCACTCATAGTTGTTGTTAAAAAGAAATACTAGATATTAAAAAGAAGGAACGGTATTGCCATTAAGGCATGCCTGTCAGAGATTGTGATAATACTAAGGATATAAAAAAGGATATACATTTCCCACATTAAGGCACTCTGCTTTGAAAAATTTGTATTGTAAAAGCAGCTTTCTTTTTATAAATTCTTTGCTTTTATTCTTTTGCCCTAGTTGATCTACTTTGAATACATCAATACAGGAAATTTCACTCTTTTGTCTGAGTGCAAGTCTGTTCATTCATTTACATATTCAGTTCTGCAAAAGAAACTTCTAATTTTCTTCCAAATTGATAGAAATGAAAGAAAGGTATGGGCGTTGAGGTTTTTGGAAATGGATTATTCAAAGGATTTATATTAAGATGCCTTTTGTACCATGTATAGAATAG
Source organism: Aramus guarauna (assembly GCA_013400195.1). Classification (NCBI taxonomy): domain Eukaryota; kingdom Metazoa; phylum Chordata; class Aves; order Gruiformes; family Aramidae; genus Aramus; species Aramus guarauna. The sequence goes on from VXBL01007149.1 coordinate 1,519,090, forward strand.
CTATAGAAGATTTAACTTGTAATTGCTTTCCTCTCCATCCACATGTTGCTTGTATGAATAAACAACGGTCAATAGTAAGCAGCTAGGACATATGTGAAGTTTAAGGTGAAGTTTGCATTACTGAACTTCAGATATTTATTTTGATGGTACAGGAAAGTACATAGCCTTGTAGTGTATTTTTCCTTTGCTGTAGAGTTACATGGAAACTTTTCAGGACACAGCTTGAAAGTATTTTAATATTGATGCATGATAAGCCAGTGTGATGCTTTTCACTGGGAGAAGCTCATCAGCTATTGTTGTAGATGTCCATTCTGATTATAGCTGGCTTTTAAAAGCCCTAGGCCAATTCATATCTTCATCACGCACATAGGCGTAATAGTATGTTTTATATTTTCGGTGTTGAAATCTTCATTCTTGGTAATTTATTGTGAAAGCATACACCCTGCTTTAAATTAATTATATAACAGTTTGGCCAATGGTATCAGAAGACCATCTCCCAGAAAAATTCATGTCTTTTAAAAAAAGAGCTTATCTATTCCACAGTTAGCCCACTCTAGAATCTTCAAAAGGAGTTGAGGCATTCAGGTTTGTAGTATCAGAATTACAATGTCAAACACTGAAATTTTAATCAAGGGGCAAACTACAGTAATATGATTAAAAGTATAAGTTTAGCTATGGCTAAGATGTCACTTAATGCAGTGAGTAGTTAGTGCTTGGAAAATGCTGGACAGACTCTTTGAGCTTGCGAAGAGCAGTGGGGAAGTTGAGAATTAATAGCTGGCATTTTTGTTCTATTTCAAGGCATATATTCTCTCTGTATGTGTATGTAAGAATATGTGTGTCTACGTGTACTTAAAATTGCAGTTCATAAAGAAAAGAGAAGAAAAGGCATGTTTTTAGGTTTTGTGGGTTTTAAACTTTTTGGTGTTCTTGAAAGTTTGAGTTGAACTCATACATTTTAGAAAATTTAGGTAACAAACATTTTTCAGAAGGAAAATAGTTATTAAATCACTTTCTGGAAGTAAATAATGAGCTAGTGTCAAGTCAGGGAGTGGAAGTCACGTACCTTTTACAGGTAAGGAAGGAATAAAAGATAGAAATTTTCTATAATTAGAGTAATTATGGAGCAGAAAATGGAGTTTTCATCTTTCTTTCTCAGCTTGTGCACCTACTACAGAATTTAAAGCATGTTTGTGCTTCTTTAGATTGATGGTTCTTAAATAAATATCAGTGTCCTCGGTTCCCTTGTAACTTGGAAGCTATTTTGTGAGTTTACATAAAATCCTCTTATGGCAGCTTGAAATTTGGAGAGCCTGGTTATCTGAGAAGACAGTCTTCCCTTATCATGACAACCTGAGAATTTGCTACCTGTGTTTTCTCTCCAAGCAATAACAGAATTAACATTTTGAATATTTGATTCAGTATAAAAGAGCTGTTATAGTTACCCTCATGAAATTAAAGGTATGACTTAAACTTTTAGGTAATGATTTGCTTTTAAGAAGGAAAGCTTGAAGTTATCAGGAAGTTTTAAAGAAAATTGATTTTTCGCTGGGACATTTTCAATATAAACCTGATGTAGTAAACAGCTAATGATGCTTCACATTTTTTATCGTAAGCAAAAGAGATAAAATATGAGAAAAGTCAACAGTCTGTAGAAACAATTTCACTACTCTTAACTGTTCATTAATGTGTTTGCATTAGTTTTGTCATGTGAATGATAGGTAAATTTTAACAAATAATATTTAAAGACCTTAAACACCAATTTTCATGGCTTTGCTCTGCATCAAAGGAAGAGGATGGTGAAGGAAAGTAACTGCTTTTTGTTGGGAGAAATAAGAGATGTGGCACAATCTGACAATTTTTACTCTAGAGTAAGCTTACCTACTACAAAGTAGATAAACTCTCACTAGTTTTGTGAATTAAGACAGAGAAGTGTTTGACAATGTTGACATGGTTAATTAACAATATTGAGGACAATCACTTGGGTTGGAAGTAGCAGTTGAAAAGATACCTGATTTAATAATGTATATTCCACCTGCTGTGCTTGCAAATGTATTCCTCAAGACTTATTGAGTGGATTCCCATCCTAAGTCTGGTCCTGACCCTGAGCACTCTGGAAGCAACCTGAACAACTCGGACAAGATGCAGTAGGACCAGCTGATTTTATTTGACCTATATCTGAAGCAATTGACTCACGTTTTTCAGATGCACTGATGCAGGATATGTAAGAAGGTGAAAACAGGCATGCAGCTAAAAAGACTGATAGTAGCAAATCAAGGATGCTTTCCATATCTTTGCTTGTTAATTTGACAAGTCCTGGCAAGTAGCCAAGCTATGTTTCTGAATTTGGCTTTTAGCATCACTTTACAGAATCCTAAAGTAGGCAGATGCTTTTAAGTAGTATGGTAGTTTTCTACATTCTTAGTTGTCTCCTTCACCCTACTTTTCTTTAGTTTGCTTTTGAACAGTCACTTATTTGATCTATTACTTTACATCATCCTGTGTTCTATGAATAAGGCAAGGTAAAAGTAGAAGGAAACAAAATTATTGTAAAGAAAATTTCATCCAAGTCAAAAAACCCATAAAGAAATGGCATTCTGAGCACAGAGGCCTTTATTCAATTCCATGTCTCTTACTTTTTCCCCCCCTGTTCTGTTAAGATGTACAGCCTGGCAGAAGGTAAGTACATTCTTTCTTATGTACTCTAGAGTAGAATGTCAAAAAAAGCAACTTGGGTGAAAGTATAGCGCATCTTTCTTCTTTATAGTCCTTGAACTATGAAAACCCCAGGAATACTTATTTGATGGAACACATCTTGCTGGGTAGGCAGAGTTTTAAGACTGCAGGTGTGTACATGCCTCTCGGATCTAAGGAGTTTGAACTGCTGACTGAATGATTTTCACCTTATCTTTCATTCAGAGTGATAATCTTCATCTACAACCATTGTTCAAAACTGTTGCTTTCTAAACAGACCAGTTAGAAAGACATTGACACTTAACCCTTTTTAACTATATTAATCTTAAGGAAGGGATTTTCCTGATTTCTACTACTTCCATTGAAAGACAGGAAATAGTAGCTCTGGTAAGGAAGAATGTAGTTGATTGTCAGAAGGAGAAGCGATAGTGCTAATTAAATTGCAGAGGTGGCTGCTCAACTTCCAGGTTGAAAAGCAAAACCGTAGTGCGGAGTAGAACTACAGTCTTTGCACCTGAGATTATGGCACCTGTTATGATCATAAAGAACAACTAGTAATGATCATGCAGTTGAGGTTTTTTTTTAAGATGACGAATATTTGGGGGAATTTAGTGTTCTTGCATCAAAATGTAGTTTTGTGAGTCCTTTGCCAAGTGTAAAACTACTTAATCTCTGAAATTACTTTAATAGCTGTTGTCAATGTTAGCAATAGTTTAACATTTCAGATGAAGAGGAAGGTATAGTTATTGTAATACTGAAATGAAAAGGACTTTGGCTTTTGCATGTTTTTGGAAGGAGAGAAAAAATTGTAACAAAGGATTTATATGGGCTATTTTCTCCTCAATTTTAATATGAGTACTTGTAGATTCAAATCGTGTAGGATTTGAATTGTCTTTTTTGTTGCATCTTGAACTATCTGTCAGGTATTGGTACGAAAGCGCTCTGCAGTTTGTAGTAATAAATAGAAACAAGTAGCTCTTTGGAAAAATAAATTTTTATGTTGCTAGAATATGCCAGTATCTGAAGGTTACACTTCTGCTTGTCTCTCTAAACTGAAAGTAAAAAGCTGGATGGCAGAATTATCTGTAAACCCATTTCGTTAGGAAGCAGGCAGGGCAGGAATTCAGTGCTGAGATTATAAGTGTAGGATGGCTGTCTCTTTAAATGAGGGAGAGGATTTAAGCCTGAGGCTTTACTGGTAAGGAACAGCACTACTGATGCCGTGCATCAGAAAGCCAAGGTACCCTCTCTTACATCTATGTGATTTGCAAGACTATAGTCCCTCGTGACTCAATTTTTTCTGGGGGCAGCATGTTAAAGTGCGTGTTGGGAATAAAGAGGTAATAGGGAGGTCCCCTTTACAGGCACAACAGCAGCTCCAATCATCTTCTTGGAAAAAAACCGCAGCAATTGGATGTTCCTGGCTTACGCCACTTACTACATGCCCCAGTGAGAACAGCACCATCAGGGGAGTCTCTTAGGGAGAGAGGATTTCTTGGGAAAAAAAAAATCACTGGCTTGTAATATCTTATAAAAGCAATGAAACAAATGTTACTCTTCAGGATATCAAGTATCAAACTGCTGCATTTTAAGGCAATGCAGAAAACGAAGTTCTCTGCTTGATCACAGCAGAGCCAAATACTGTCCCTCATTGGTTCTGTTAATTTTTAATTGCTTTTTACATTGCAAAAGATTTTACAACATTCACTACTCTTGACACCTCAAGGAAGCAAAGTTATGTCCAGACTAAGTGTCACCAGCTAGATGGATCAGTCAGAACTGTTGCTGTTTTTTACTTCCTTGTATTCATTTTTAGGTGATGGTTGCGGAAGCACTGAATATTTCCAGGGAAACGTACTTCGCAATTTTGATGGACAGAGCCTGCAATGGACCTGTTATGGTTGGCAGTCCACAGGGTGGTGTTGACATAGAAGAAGTTGCAGTTACTAGCCCAGAACTTATCTTTAAGGTATTAAAATAATATTGTAAACTAAAAATTTTCCTTGTCAGTTATCCCAAAGAATAGTTGGGTTTTTTTTTTTTCCCCTCCCCTTTCTCCTTCCATTTTTCCTTCTTCCTTGTATGGTAAGAAGACAATGAGAACCATAAAAATTGTGTTTCATCAAATCGGGATTAGACCGGTCATCTGGTAGATGAATGAAGCATGTTTAACATCTGATTTTGTTACTGGTTGTGTCTCCAGTTCGATGTAGAAAAATACTTAAATCTGGCTGTTGTATGATGTGTTAAACTTCATATCTGAAATGTTTTATGAGTGAGTTTCACTTTCTGGAGGATACATGGTTTTTTTCACAACTGGTTCAGTGGTTATTGTTTCTGTGGTTGTTTTTTTCTAATTGACAGAGTTGCTCATTATTTCTTTGTACCTGGATGACTTTTGCATCTGAAATACAACTATTGTAATTGCTTTCTTAATGATGACTATATTTAAGTATTTTTTACGTTACTATGGCATGGTAATGAGTAGACAAGCTATTCATCTGGGAAAATAATTGATACAGTCAAGTATAATTATTCAAAAAACTGTAAAAATATTTAATGTGCATTTAAAAATTATAGAAACTTCACAGTGTTACTGGGCAGTGACACCATTGCCTTGAAAATATTCCAGAAGATGTCATAAAAATTAACAGACTAAATATTCGTCAACGCCATCTGTACAGTAATTAAAAGTGAAAACTGGTGTCACATTGTCTTGTCAGCATGCCACCCTGAAGAATTATATATTTTTTGGAAGGACTGTTTCATAGTTGGTGTGGTAATTATAACATACCCTATAGGCAGCTGCTATAGCCTCAGTCTCAGAGAACTTTGGCAAACAGCCATACTTTAATTACTAATTTGCAAATGTATACTAAGTGTTTTCCTTTTGAAGTTATAAATCTCCATTCGGATTGAATATTTAGTCATATTTATGCATGTTATTGTTACAGGAGGAAATAGATATTTTTGAAGGCATAAAGGATCATCAGGCATTGCAGATGGCGGAAAATTTGGGATTCAAAGGATCTTTGCAACAGCAGGTAACTTGACTCCATTCCCTTAGTTTTTACTGAAGACATTTTAGCCCAGCTATGAGATAAATGCGTTCGAAATGGACATGAAAGGCTAAGTGTTCATTAGATCAGGACTGTTTTGACATTTTAAATACTAAAATGGTACCTGTATGATTGTCATTAGGCTTTAACAATTTGAATATGATCTTTATTGTTCCATAGTGAAAGTCCTGGTCTTTGAAGCAATTGATGACAACATGCTGTTACACCATGTAGGATTCTTTTGATTTCATTGGAATTCCATTGGAGCTCAGTGAATTACATGGGAAGAGATTTGTTTTAAAATTTGGCCCTTAATATGGGGAGAAGTAAAAGTGTATCTCTCTGTGTAATTGAAGTTGTTTTTTTTTTTTTTCTGATCTTCAACTCAAAACCAAAAGGCTGCCAGCTTGTTGTCTTTTCAGTATCTCTTTTATTGGAATTCCATATTGTACACAAACATACAGGATATTTTGCTTTATGAATAATTTTTCAGAGAAAAGAAAGCTGAAGCTACTCTTGCCTGGTTTTTTTTCTATAGTATCAAACTGTCATTTTTTTAGGACTCTTTATTTTTAATTCAGCAGTTTTAATTATTTTCTATCCCAACTGTGCAATTAACAAATGCATAATCATTAAGTTGATTAACACACATTTGAAGATTTAGCTGTATATCTAATGAGGAAGAATGATTATGTAGAGCCTTTCAACCCTTGAAGAGTTCTGGTACTTAATAATTAACAGCAATATATGGACTTTTCAACAATACATTTAAATAATGCTGCAGTGAATGCATTTTTTCCCTTGTGCTATCAACTCAGAGGAATTTACTGAAGTGTAGGTACATAGTTTTTATTTAGACAAATCCTAGTATTTACTTATAGAGTCACTATTTCTAGTTTGGGATTTTATGCATTGCCTCGAAGAGGCTCGGGACTTGTAGACCTTGAGAAAGAGAAATGTTGACATTAAGCTGCCTGACTCAGAGAGGTGCTCTAAGATGGAGCGGCCCCTAATAAAAGTTAAGAGATTCTGGTGATCTGTTAAAATGACAGCAGAGTACTAAGGCAACGACAGCTTTTCAAGTTGCCCAGAATCAATGTGGGGTTGCACGGTGGGACTTCCTCCCTAGCGTCACCACAATAGCCTGACCCATGTGGTAGGGGTCAGGAAGCTGCTGCCTGGGTGGGTCCAGATTTAGAACTGATAAATTTTTTAAAGTCAAAACTACTGAGAATGCTTCAGCTGATGACTTTTGAGCAGGGAAGACTTAATAAGCATTTTGTATGCTGCTTCCCCACTGTAACTCTTTAAAGACTCTTAGACATGTTGGTCCCAAAATTGGACAAATCACTCCAGGTGCAGCCTTGTCCGCACTGAGTAGAGGGAGATAGGAACATTCCTCACTATGTTCTTCCTGAGGTAGTGCAGTATTGGGCTTGAGTCTTGCAGTTGTAATGTTTTCTTTCTTATGAATGGCACTGTGCAAGAAAGCAGACTTCTGGGGTTTTTTTTATTCTCGTTCTCTTTGCTTATTAGGAGAGGTCCCAAATATTTTTGTTTTGTATACTTCACTAATCAGTAATGAAGGAACAAATTTGAATGATTCTTTATTAGGGCACTTCTTCATTGGCAAACTTATTTCAGCTAATAGGTTGTCGGTGCGTAATGAACCAAAGGGAATTTTTAATGCACATTCATGTTGCTGTTAAGTTGTTCTATTAATGGAAGAATGTTATAAGAACAAAAGACTTGGAATTTAATAGTCAGTCACAATACTTTTGGCCACAGAACCAGTCACAAAGATAGATGTTGAGGAACAATAAGGAACAAGCAAGAGTATCTTGTAAGGAGTAAACAAGCATGTTTCCAACATAACGTCTTCAAGAAAACATTTCAGACTGATGTTGAAAAGAGAAATGTATATTTTTTTCTAAAGTCGCATACTGCTTTATGGTTTCTGAATTTAGACTGATTAATGTGAATGCAACTTAGATCTCAGCATACAGGAGAATGTGTCATTATGAACTGTTAGAGACTTTTCAAATTAAACTTGTCATAGTAATCGTGCTGTTTATTTTGTAGCAAATCTCCAGTTCATGTAGTCTTTAAATGCACATTTACTAAATGTTATGCAGTATCATAATGCTACATTATAGCTATTTTAGATACAATATAAATATGATTAAGAAAGCAGAAATAAAAGCAGTAATTATCTAGAGCTAGTGTGCAATTTAATACATTAAAAATTAGCAATAGTGGTTTACCTTTGTCTTGAAAACATTAACTTTTATTTTTCTGTGTGGTAATTGTAAATCACTTGATCAAATTTAGGCAGCAGATCAAATTAAGAAGCTGTATAATCTTTTCTTGAAAATTGATGCCACTCAGGTTGAAGTGAATCCCTTTGGTGAAACTCCAGAAGGGCAAGGTAAGAAATTGAAGGAAACAAATGAATGCATTATAATTCTTTATTTATGCAAACTATAAATTAAATTGCACAGAAGGCTGTTGCAGCAGCTTTGCATTAATTTCATTTTGTAATGTAATTTAAGCTACATTCATAAATATTCCCTTGACAGATTTTACATTTCAATACCTTTTGTTATTTCATCCAAATACTGGAAGTATTGGCTTCTACATGTTATGCTTGGTGAGAAACAGCAACATTTTCTGCTCTTCTGCTCTTTGTACAAAGTTGGTTTTTTTTCTTGGTTTTGTATTGTTTGTTAATGTTGGTAGAATTACTGAAAGAAAGAAACTTGTTATTTTACATTTAATGGTTAAAACCATAAGTGCATGACTCTGTAACCTACAGGAGCACAGGAGGAATTCCATCTGGAACTGACACCTACCTACATCCTTTCGGCAAAAAAGGGGTATTTGATCTGCTTCCACCATGAATACAGGTCTAAGAAGGTATAGGGTAAATGAAAGGAGCTAGATGAGCTTTCATGTCATTCTAGTAATCGATTTTCCTCCTGAAACCCTTCCTTCCTTTTGTCATTTTTGTCCAAATAACTTGGACAAAGGTGAACAGAAGAGGGATTAAAGATGCCTGTGGTATATTGAAATAAAGTAGGGAAGATCCAGGTGTATCATAGTTACCACCTTGCTGTTTCTTTTGATGGCAGAGCATTTTCACCCATGCATTCATTCCCAATGCCAATATTTTACAGCATCTATTCCCCTTCCCTTTTTATTTCCTGTCTTTGATTTAAATGGTTGAGCAGTGTGGAGCTCAAGGGGAGCTAGCTGAGACTTCGGTGCCAAAGGCTGCGGTTCACAAGCACTCGTGGCTTCCTGGTAGAGACCCTAAGTATCGTTTTGTGATTTGAGAGAAGTCTTTGACATTGGGAAGTGCTAGTGGGTGTGTCTTGACAAACATTCGTAAAGTATGTTCAGGAAAGACAATTCCAGTTTTTAACCAACTTTATAAAATGTAGCTACAGATTAAAGTGGAAATTAGAAAATAGAAAGAGAGAGCTTTTACTCATTTTAACTGGCATTAGGAGTGTGGCTGCTTAACTGCTGTTCTGGAAGCTTTTGGAACTGCTATGTCAGTTAAGACCCTGAGGTCCTCATAGGAGTCAGTACCAACTGAAAGAATTAGCATTTTAAAAATACTTTTTATGTGCCCACAGCTAGATTGTAAAGTAAACAGCATTTCACTAAAAAAATCCGTATTTTGGCTCAGTTGATCAGGAATTCAGAAGCTGAATTGTGGCTAGAAATTGTGCCATCTCTTCCAGTTGTCCAACTTTTTCCCTTTTTATTAAAAAAACCAAATGCAAAAGAATTGGCAGAGAATTGTCCACAGCTTAAAAGGAAAATTCTGCTGGTAGTGAACTCTGAAAAGCTCTAAAAGATGTAAACCAAATCCTGCCCCACCTTGTTTTATTAACGCATCTTAAACGATGGTGCTCTTTGTTATAAAATAGGCTCTGGGACACTAAAATGCCCTCTTGTAAACTGACATTTTATAAAACAAATACAGAAAGGAATATCTGGACTATTAAAGTATATGAGGATAATTCAGAGATAATGATAATAATGATCAAGTGTGCACTCAATTTTTATTACATAATGAGCTGATTTCAGGTTAAACTAAGGTAGAAGAACATATTTATGGCTTAAGTGTATGAATTCTGCTTTCACAGCAGACCTTTTCTGAATTTGTTCTTGGTTGGGTTTTTGGCGGGGTTTTTTTGTGTTCTTGCTACCAGAATCCTTTAGCTCTCTGGATAGACTTTACCTTATGAGAATGATTTCCACCAAATGTTTTAACTTTTTTTTTTATTTGAGAATCTTTTGCAGCACTGTGTGCTCAGATTTCCAGCTCATTTGAAGTACCATAATAACGTGCTATTGAATCAATAGTTTCTGCCTTGTAAACCTCACTCAGCTTAATAAATGTAAGTCAAATTCTTAGCAAGTAGCTCCATTGGTTCTTGCACAATTTGTGAAATGTGCACTGAGGGAGAGAAACAGAAAAGCCTGCTATTGACCAATATGGTTTTATTCTAAGATGTATTTTAAATGGAAATGGAAAAAATGCCTTCAGAACCCAATAGACTGTTTTTTTTCCCCACCATTTAAATAAATCCATTGTCCTCATTAAAACCGGTTGGGAATGAGGTGAGAAGGACGTTTTCATTTCATGTTGCACAGTGAAGTTAAAGCAGAACGATGAAATAAGGCCTTGTGAAATCAATGGTCTGGATTTTTCAAGTTCTAGCAACGTGCAGCATGTAACACTCTTGACCTTTTGAAGATGAAGGGTACCTTTAGAATACGCGCAACAAAAACTGCTGGAACTTGCATGCAGATTATGATGTGCGCTTCAAAGCAAATTCTTTGGTATGTTTGTCTCCTATGACTGATGTACTTAGAAGGTTTATTTTGTGGGTTCAAGACCACTGATATTCTAAAAACAAAATTGCCTTCCTCAAAACTTGTTGAAATAATGTTCTTAGTAGATAATTGACCAAGATACCTTAACACTACAGGGCAATATGGAAGGTAGCCAGTAGTCCTTATGCTCAGCCAGATGTCAAAAATTGGGACATCTATGACAATTGCCTTCTGTAAGGCAGAGAAATGAGCTTGAGGTGAGAGAGCCCTTTGTGCCAGGACTCGCTGTTCTGGTATTCACACTTGCTGGTTCAAAACTACCTCAGATTTCTTGTATATAAGCACTTTGCTGTTCTTTTATTTTGGCAGAGCAAAGAACAAAATCTCCAGTTCAGTACCTATGTCATCTCAGCCATGTAATCCTGCAAGGATGACCTTTAAGTATGTCTTGAAGATTAGTGAGTGGACACTGTAGACTTGTGTATAGACACTGAGAAGGAAGTGAGGAGGGCAGAGACAGCGCTGTGAGATAACGGAATAGGAGCATCATTGAGATGCCGGGTACCAACACAGAGTGGAAACTGGTAGACAAGTGGGGGCAAGTGAAGGAGAGGACAGTTGGGAATGAGATGAAACAAAACTGGTGGTCCTAAATGGTCCTAAAGGACCATGGTGGCACTAACTTTGCAGCCTTGCTGGAATACTGTGAGATGGCACTGTGGAAAAAATTAACTAATTTGGAGAAGTTGCCCACTTTGCTTTTCTGTAATGGCTACGCATATTTAGTGAGCAGGGCTTAATTTGAAGGATGGTAGGAGTTTTGATGCTGTTTTCTCTGAGGTTTTTCCCCATGTGTTTCGTATCCAGGAAGCTGAGAAGCAGAACAGAGTGGGTTTCAAGCTGTGAAAGCCATCTTAGTAGCAGTCATACACAGAAGTCTTCCTGTGCTTATTTCTTTTTTGCTAGCAGTTTCTCCATCTGAAATGTCTTGAAGAAGAATAAAGATAAAACAAATGGAGAACATTTGAGTAGCTTAATGCAGTTATTTCTAATGATAAAATGTAAGTCTCTGTATGAAGACCATTATTCCTGTCAAAATAACAGTTAAGATGGATTTATTTCTTGCTGTGTTTTGCTTTTTGCTTGTGTGAATTTCCATTAGAAAATACATTGTCATATGTATTTCCTTTTGTTTAATTTTGTAGCAAATTCTTTGTTAACAGTATTGGGTCAGAAGCCTGTAACTGCTAATTTCTTCAGGATGTTTTGTTTTGCTCTTAGTATAAGCTGCTGAATTGTCAGATGACAAAAATCTTAATGCTGCTAGCAGAAACAACAGAAGTACTCCACGAATATAAGTGTTAGAGCATTCTTTGATGTTTGTTCAGAATTGTATTTGTTTAGAAGAAAAATTCATTTGTATAATCTATGATGCATGTAACAAAATGCTTTTCATGGTGAAAATGGTTTGATAAATATTAATGGATTTTTTTCCTGCTATTTTGTACAATGTGGCCTTTGTTAAAGACGAATGTTCTGTAGAAATGAGATTCTATTAATGTGACATTGAGGATGTTAATGTCTAAGGTAAACAGAGCTCAGAAACTGCAGTTTTACTCTAGCTTTGAGTTATCTGAGCAATTTAGGGAACTGAAAACTTGAAGAAGAAAAATGGTACAGGTCTTAGTTCATTGTTAAAAAAAACAAACACCAAAACCAAAAACCTAAAACAGCTCTAGTACAGTAGAAGCATATTGTGAACTTCAGGCGTTTCTCCTTTTGGCAGATTCCCACATGATGGTTGACCAGGTAAGATCTAGACTCTTCCAGCAGAGATTTATTATATACAGATACTCATGAATAGTTTTCTGAAACTGCAGTCACTGAAACTAAAATTGATCCTGTTTTAATTTAATTAAAAAAACCCAAACAAAAAAACCCCAAAAAAACCAAAACACAAAAACCCCAGCAAGCTAGAAAACCAAAACAAGAAAACTCAATGCAAATCAAGACGTACAATTGAGACTGCCCTATTTGTGTAAATGTTTTGTTTGCTCTTTGCTTAGGTATTTTCTCCTGTGAAGCAATGATATATTAAAAATAGAGGTATTTTTTGATCATAAAAGATTTGTGATTAATTATTTTAATTGATGGGTATCTATATCAAATACTAAAAATTGTCTTTTTAATTGTAGTTGGCCTCTAGTTGCGGAGACACGCGCAATGCTTATGAGCACGTGCGCACATACCATGTATATGCTTCAATGGCAATATGAGTCACAGAGCAGAAAGAAAAACTATTAGATTTTTCTGCATGCAGCATTTGAAGGCACTTAAATCTGACTGGTTTGCATTGAGAAATTAATTCTACTTCAGTCAGTAATTATAATCTGGATATAGTACAAGTCAAATTACTTAAATAGTGAAATTATAAGTATATAGTCTTACATTTACTTAGAACATTTTAATCTAATGTGTTTGCCTATGCAAACCCGTAGAAATAATGAGTCAGCAAACAGGCAAATAACCAGATTACTCTACATGCATTTCTGTTACTGTTTGTTTTTATGTGAATATTATGTCTACTAGCTAGTCTTTTGTATCTATTATTTAATATAGTCAGGTTAAGCTATGTCTTAATTTGTTTTTACAACCATAGCAGATGGTGACATTGACAAGAAGTTTTGTATTTACTTTTAAAATCTTCTTTATTTAAAAGTCACCTTTGATAATTTTTATCATACATTGGCTTAAAGTTGTTTTAATTTAGATCTTTAGGAAAATAATGTGTGTATAGCTAATAACATTAAAAATAAAAAATATAGCTAAGGAAAGCATTTTGTGTTGCTCAACTTTAAAATAGTGCATGTTACCAACCATTGCTTTGGATTGCTAACCTGTTACCTGTTATATATTTGTTATGCTTTCCAAATATTGAAAGCAGAGTCTCTTATGAAATTACTGCCCAAATCATAAAAACTGCCTTCATAACTTATGGGAACTTTGTTTAAAGCAAACACAGAAGATCATCCTGTGACAAAGGCATGTGACTGTAGTGTGGAGATGCTTGCTGAACCTTTTCCCAATGTAAGATTTAGGGAAGACTTGCCCTTCTCTCCTGGACTCAATGCTAGAACATCAGCTGATCATGTGTTGGAAACAGCATCAGTCCCTAGGCAACCCTCTCCCCCTCCTTGCTGTAGTAGTCATATTTCAGAAGCTTTAACTGTAATCTCTAAATGCCTATATGTTGTATTATTTTTTTCTTTAGTTGTTTGTTTTGATGCCAAGATAAACTTTGATGACAATGCAGAATTTAGGCAAAAAGAAATATTTGCCATGGATGACAAGTCTGAAAATGAGCCTATAGAGAACGAAGCTGCCAAATATGACTTAAAATATATAGGACTGGATGGAAATATTGCTTGCTTTGGTAAGAACAAATAAATCCAAAAGACATTTGAAGACAGAATTTGTACTTGTTCAGTGTATAGACTTTGTTTACATTCTGACGTTCAATCCACCCTTGACAATATTTCAGTCTATTTTGCTGAGGTTTGTCCTTCCACAAGTTCTTGCAGGAATGGCACTAACATCGTGTTGAAACTGTGCTGAGGGCCACAGCAGACAGGCAGGGCATGTGTGGTGTTGGGGAGAAGGCAGGCTAAGGGGGACCCTCTGGGGTTTTCTACCTTCTGAATTTTTAAGCTGATGCAATTGGTCTTTCTGGTAATTAAAACAAAACAAGAAAAGTCATCAAAATTTTATCATTAATTTTCAGAAATGAGACTGTGTTACTTAAAAGGCACTGCAAAAGTATGTGTCTAAAAACATGATATCCCCATTTACAAATTAATATTGAACTCCCTTTCCATTTAATGAAAATTGCTAGAGAAGCTGCTTGGTTGTTAAAAGGAAAATACCAGTTTCTTATTTTTCTTGAAGTTTTTGTAGAACAGAAATTACTCTCTTGTTTAGAAGAGATAGGTAAAAAAAGTCAGCTGTGCTCTAAACAATTTTCATTTTGTACAAATTCTTTTAGCCTGTACAACATTTTACTATGAATCTAATTGAATTAGTCATTTTAACTTTAACTTGGTGAAATGACTGATTTTAGAAAATGTCCAGAGTTTACATTGCTTCGTTGTGTACTTTAACACAAATCTAGAAGATACTGATAATGTGTTGCAGTTGATTCAGTAAGTGACAGTGAGGTTTTAATCTCAATTTAAAAGAAAAAGAAACCACAGCAAACAGTAATTGGCAACACTACTCTTTTTTTTAGTATTAGATATTGCTGTTGAATTATAGTTGACATGGAAGCCTCACTTTCTCCAGCAGGAGCAACTTACTGGGGAAAAATAATTCTCATCTACTTTTCCTAGCTTAGAGGATGTTCATGCCCATGGGAATGCTTCTAGCCTGGTGCAAATAAAAAATAAAAGGCAGTTTCAGAAGTATCTGATATCTGTCCCCAAGATTTAGTCAGCTGTTTTACAGTAATGCAAAGTATCATCTACCTCTATCAGAATGATGGGAGGGGAACTTAAGGAGTCAATCTGTCATTCACATTTCATGATGTGATTGCTATTCCCAGAAATTTGTGGTGTCCGTTTGTTTTTAAATCAGAAATTTTTGCATTTCCACAATTAGCATTCCAGCACTTGTACGTGCTTAAGGGAAGGTGCACTTCTAGGTCCTAAGATTGATACAGCCCTAAAGAAACCTAAACGTTCGTGTGTATGCACCAGATCTTGAATTGTTTGTTGCACTGGTTATCCTTGAATAGGTACTGACCTATTTAGAAATAAATATTGATGTAACAGTTTGGGCCGTATTGGGTGGTTGTGCTGATATGGTTTTAAGCCTTTTCAGACATCTTATATACTTTTATGTGAAATATAAGCACTTGATGTTTACAATTACAGTCAATGGCGCTGGACTTGCAATGGCAACCTGTGATATAATATCCCTGAACGGTGGAAAGCCAGCCAACTTCTTGGATCTCGGTGGAGGTGTGAAAGAAGCACAAGTATATCAAGCATTCAAACTGCTGACTGCTGATCCAAAGGTAAAAAAGCCCAGTGTTGGTTTTGGACCGGAAACTTACCCATGCAGTAGTGCAGCTGTGTTACAGGACTATGAATAGTATGCTGAAAAATACAGAGAATGGTGTGAACATTGAGGATGACTTACTAAATCCAAGAGGAAAATGATTTCACTGAGAACCACTGCACTGACTCTTCAGTTCCTGACCCACACTCAGGTTTGATTGGTCTCGAGTGGGTGCTTTCTCAAGGCAGTTCAGCACAGCAACGCAGATGTGGTAATGCTGGGCATCGCAGTGCTGCATTTTGAACATCTGGCTCCTAAAGTGGAATTTGTGGGGAGCTTTAGATACTTAAAATATTATTCCTAACGGTGTACTGCCACAGTGGAGTGAGAAGGAAAATGTAAATTAAGCAAATAGCTAATACTAAAAGCTGATTTGTACTCTTCTAAGCTCGAATTTTCTAAAATATCTGATTCTGCACTGCAGGATAGTAGTCTGTGTTTAATTAACATTCACAGGCTGGAATCATAGCCTGGTACGTTCAAACACTTCCTTTTGCAGATGGAGGTACAGTTGCTCTTTTCTTTTTGAAAAACAGGAGAAGACATTAGTCTGTGTGTATTAAGTAGAAGTTATTTCTAGAGATGCACGTTAGCATGCTGAGGTCATTGGTCCCCTTTGCAGACAGAAGTAGAATATATACTGAGAGAATATTGATCAGGCGTAGGCACTGGAGTGGTGCCAGCCGACCATCCCTGCCAATGTGGAGTTATGCTTTTGTGTGTAGCCAGAACTTCAGTTGCTGTAGATTTTTTTTTTTATTTTTTAACTAATGAAAATTTGTTGAAGGGTTTTGATCATGTTCTCCATCTCCTGCACCTAAGCATCTCTGCTGAAGTCCCATTTTCAACATTTTGTTTCTTTTTGTGGATCTGGCTTTATCTCCTTTCTCTCTTTTTCATCTGTGCATCTATCCATTTTCCTGGTGTTCATTGTATCTGTGATATTAGCTCCTCTAAATACCACCTTCCTGTGGAAATTGCATCGCTGTAATTGTAGTAATCGCAGCAAGTGACAAAATGTTGTGAGTTTTCAAATAGAGGAAGATATTGTTTGCAGTAAAATTTCAAGGCAAAATCAGGAAGAAAATTTACAGTACAAAATAAGCACAGGTCGACTTCATATTGTAAGCTCTTTGCAGTTGTAACTCTCCTTGCATGTTTTTAAGGCGCGTAGTACCTTGATGGATCAACTGTGCTAGAGAGAGTCATCTGCAATACTTTAAACATTCTTCCTGGATTTTTTTGCACTCTCATAGGCCTGGGTCCTGCTGACCTTTTGTCTGTAAAGGTCTAGGTTTGTGTTCTTCCCAAGACCCACAGGAAGAGAACTGGTTGTCTCCTTCTACTTAGTGATCTTATAGGCTTCAAGTTATTAACATACCTAAAAGAACACAGACCTGAAGAGGCAGAAGCAGGACATCTTGCCTGGGGCAGAAGGGAGGCAGGATGGGACTTGAGATTCATGCTAGAAAACCTGACAGTTTCCTTCATTGTGTGATGCTAGTAGGCACTGTTATGCTTGTCTTCATTTGTGTGAGTTTTAGTTGTTCTCAGGACATTACAAGAAGATTTGCTTATGTGTGTTTGAGTTGTTCTGCAGTGCATGCTCTGTATGATGATCAAGGTTTAACTCAGATGTAATTTAGTTCTGAAACTTGTGTTAGTGGTGGAGAAGCAGGTGCAGTAAAGTCTTAGATGTACAACTTAGCTGATAATTATCGCTGTGCTAAATAGTTTCTTCTGTCTGCTACAGCACAAACAGCAGGTATTAATTTTGGTGATGAAACTTACTGAGTTTAAACAATTTTAAAACACAAAGGCATTTCAGTAGCTCTCAGCTATATAACATCTGCATGCCCAACATTTGACTTGTAAATGTATCCTTCTGTTATATATTCTGCTTATATAGTATGCCTCAACACTAGCTGCTTAGACCATGGCTAATGAAGCTCTGCTAATTGAGACAGTGGGGCAAAGGAAAAGGTACCATGGCAAGGACCTGAACTAGTCACTTAGGCTTGTGTCTGTGCACAGCTGTAGCTGTGCCATTCCTGGCTTTGACTGGCTCAAGATGAAGAAGGCTTTAGCCTAAATGCAGCAGAACTCATTCCTCGTTAATTTGTTGCCTCCTCTCTTCCTTTTGAATGCCTTCTTTGATCTTTTCTCCATTCACAGGATGAATCACAGAACAGCTCCATTACATTTCTCTGCGGCCTGTTCTCTTTATTGCACTCCAGGGAAAAAAGGATGACTGCTTAGAACCTCGCTAGACTCTGTAACTTGGTATGGTGCAGGGGAAGAGCATGGTTCTGAAAGCTCTCTGCTTCAGGGAGTGTAGTCCATAGCAAACTTGGATGCATGTACATAAGTGATGGCATTGTTGGCTGCAGACATTGTGGGTTTATTGAGATTTAATGCTGTCACCCATTTCTACGTGATTAACATTAGTTCTTATGAACCTAGCCCTGCACATACCAGTCATACCACAGCTCTTAACCCTGAGAGGCTGGCCAGGTTTAAGTAAGTCACTTCTGAACTGTTTGTTGTCAGCCATTTCAATTTGACTGATTTTGCCTTTTATGTCACTGTGACCATCAGCAATACTGCTTCAGTTCCACGTGATACCAGGTGAAAAACTTCTCTTAATGGTAACTGATGAAGAACATGTATGAGATTAAATTAGGATTAGGAAAAACATGATGATATCCTGGTACATATTAGGAGACTGTAGCAGCCCTGGCAGTTATACCAGCCTAACATCAAAGCCCTTGTTTTTCTTACTGCTCTGCAGTTGAATATTAATACAAGTTTACTAGCTATTAAAACCCCAAACATTTACTGTTTTATTTCATTCTGTTCAGAAAAGACAGTAAATGTCTGTTATTTCCTCTCCTCACACACCATGTCCATTAGCTTACTAATATACAGTAAGATAATTGAATGAATCCTCTCTTTTCTTAACTAATGGTAGGCTTTCCATCCTCAGAGTCATTGTGGCAGCATTCACAGTTTGTATCTGGTCAGTCAGTTCCCTGTAACTTTTAACCTGATTCCTGCCTTGTTTGAAAAGATAAAAATTTGCTCTTGAGTGGCAATTAATTGTTGTAAATGTTTCCAAGCCACACTGAGCCTCTGAGGAATGACTAACATCAACAACAAAAAAAAAAAAGTCTGCAGGGCTGTAATATGGAGAAGCACTGTCTCTTAGTTGTGCTGAAGTATGGCACTGGCTTGTTAAGGGTGTTGCAAGAGAAAAAATCTTCCAGAAAGAAATGCTCAATTGCACTTTGAAGTAGATCTCTTTCCTTCTCTTTAGTTGTCTTTAAAATGTCTATTTTGTATTAAAGCAAAAAAATACAGGTATGCCATGATTTGATTTAGTGAAGCTGGGATATTGTTTTTGAGAAAAATTAAGATCTTGGCTGGTTTGTTGCTGGTTTAATCTGGCTGTTGTCAGTGTCTATAATTCTTAAAAAAAAAAAAAAAAGTAAGATTTTTGTTGTTGTTGTAAAAGGTTACCCACTAGCTTTTGGACGGAAATGCTGTCGCTGGGAGTCAGTGACCCTTTTATACTCTGCTGGTCTTGTTTGCAGTCTGCCATATCCAATACTTCCTAGGTCAGACAGGTCATTGCAATGGTTCTGAATTCCTTTCTCTTCACTATCTAAATTCCAGATTATGGGGTTTTTTGGGGGTTTTTTTTGGGTTTTTTTGTCTTTTTTTTTAATTCCTTCCTGCCTGTCTTGTTTCTGTGAGTTTGTGCCATGCATCTGCTTTGGCAGAAAATGAACCATCTTCCCTCTTTTCAGGTAATAACAGGAGAGCGGAAGACAGGTCAGTTCTGGGTGTTTGAGCTGCTGGGAGGCACTGCAGGAACTTCATTGCTCCTCTTTGTCCCACAGTCAAGTAGAAGAGGCTGTTTCCTTCAGTATTTCAGAGGTTCTGAGTGATGCCTGTCTCTGCCCTGCATGTATGAAGTACTCTTTCAGCCATCCTCACTGAAGTTCTCATCCTTGAGTACTCTCACATCCTTACCAAGCATGACAGGTGCTCATTTTTATTCATGCTGAAGATCTGGGCTGTTATATTTACCATATAACTGCTTGTAGGGTTCAACAAGGTTTTGGAAAGGCTAAAGCTGCAAAAAACAGTCTTGTCAAATCTGCTGTCCAGGGCAGTGAAGCTTGGTTGTCATCTTAGCCCTCTGCTTTGACCTGGAGTCATCCAACCTATCTGACCCTCCTAAATTCCTGCAGGTTTTTCTCTCAGCTTTTTTATACACATTGCAGAGATTGTCAACATCAAGTTTTAGATGCTGGAGTAGCTGAATTGTGTTTCTGAAGACCCTAGTGAGTATGAGAGCCCATAATGACTAGGCTCTTGGTGAGATGTATTTAGTGACTACAATTAAGCAAAGGCCAGAAGCATCTTACCTACAACCTGAAGCATGTCACATCCTCTACCTTTCTCTCCCATGTTGTCTTGAAGGAATAAAAATCATAGAATCATAGAATGGTTTGGGTTGGAAGGGACTTCAAAGGTCACGGGCAGGGACACCCTCCACTAGACCAGGTAGCCCAAAGCCTCATGCAGCCTAGCCTTAAACACTTCCAGGGATGAGGCATCCACAGCTTCTCTGGGCAACCTGGGCCAGTGCCTCAACCACCCTCATCGTAAAAAAAAAAGTCTGCCTAATATCTAAACGAAAGCTACCCTCCTTCAGTTTAAAGACATTACCCCATTGTCCTGTCACGACACTCCCTGATAAACAGTCCATCACCATCTTTCCTGTAGGCCCCTTCAGGTCCTGGAAAGCCACAATTATAATAATATCATATAGGTTATTGGTACAGGAGAGTTGCCTGTTAATTCTGACATAAATGGCACATATACTTGAGATGTGACCCAGACATCGGACTACACAGTCTTTTGTCAGGCTTTTGACTATACACCACCTTTTTCCCTTTTTGTGTCTCCCTAACTGGAGCTGAAATTCAGAAATACACATCAAGCAAACTAAGCTGTAAGCAGGATTGTTTTGCCATTGACTGGCTTTAGTCCTGAACTTAACAATGGACTTCTAATAGAAAGTAACACTGAAATAGGGGCAGGTAAAGGTCAAACTTATTTGTCATTCTTATTGTCCTTTTCCCCCTAAAGCTCCCTTGACAGCCTTTTTTGAAGCCTGTCATTGATGATATGACTAAAGAGTTATCAAATCAATTGATGTTAACAAGTGTATGCATGTCATATAAGCAAAATACTATTGACAGATTGACAAACATCTCTCTGGGAAAAAATATTCTGTATTGACATCTATTAACTCATATCCAGGGAAGAATTAATATCAAACACACACAAAACTTAATTTTTTTTTTCTTCAGCTATTCTTTAGTCTAAATTCAAATTATTGTTTTATTAATATGGAACAGACATTCTTATTCCTTTCACTTTGCTTCACCTGTTTGCTTATGTCAGATGCATCTCTCTGTCCACCTCAGAGACGGGAAAAATAATGGCACTGATGTGTTTTGTCATTGAGTTGCGTGTGAAGCAGAGGTCTGGGGCTTTTGTTTTCCAGGTATCTGAGAGACTGAACAGAATTCTGAAAGAAGGTATCATTAAATCATAATTTTGCAATTCATTTATTTTTCAGCTATGCATGGTGTGAAAGTTTATCCATCCTTATTATATAAGACATTTTTATCACTGGTTTATCCTTTTGGCTTGAGGGATTTTTAGTATTAGTTTTCTTAACATTGCAGTCCGTTATGCAGCAACAGAAGGGATAACATTATACTGAGAGGAAAGATTTGGAATATTCTTTTCTCAGATTTCAGAAATAAAAATAAGCTTGCCTTGTATAATTTATTTGGTCTTTATTTTGAGTGAATTAATTCAGAATTGAGTGAGCTAGTTCAGTTAAAGTAATTGAGAAAGTCGGTAAACATTCAGGCAGTTTGGAGTACAGTAAGTATATTTGTGTGTTCCTGGACTGTTGGCTCTCACTCTGCAACTTTAAACAAGGACCTGCTCCCAGTTTTAGGGGGAAAAGGCTCTTTTGAGTATGGCTTCTAACTAGGCTTCTTTATATAGCTGCGTGTTTTGTCCTGGAAGTTGTGCAAAAATCTGTCTTATTCAGTGAGTCTGTGCCTAGTGTTTGACTGTTGGGTTACAAGCCTGAGCCAAAAAGGGATTTTGGCAGATAAGGGTCTTCGGCACTGCCAGGTACCTATTCTGTTCCCAACCAGTTATTCCCCACATCCTGCCCACTGAGGCATCATTTCAAACAGTCTGGGAGCAAAAAAGAGTGGAAGAAAAGGAGGGGAATGTTGTCACATGGCATTTCTGATCCAGGAATGGGCACTGAGACATTATAATCACATCAAATAAAAATAATGTCAGCAGCCAAGTTGTGAGTGCAGGCAGTTTGCACAGCTGTTCAATGGGATCTGCAGAATGTCTGTTGCAGTATTAGTTATGCCAATCAGTCAAGACTATCAAGTCTGTCTTGACTAAGAGGAAGAGTTGCAGCTTGAACATTAAAGGCAACATGCAGAAATGAAGAACAAACTCCTTTGATTTTTCTTCTAGGGCTGTCTTTGCCCATTGATGAGAATATTATTGCAGTTGGGCCTGGAAGTTTGGTGTAGAGTGAGAGGAAGGTGCTTTGAACAGTGAGAAGGGGGCTATTAAGCTTTAAAAATCATAAATAAAAAACAGCATGTGGAAGTTTTAAAAATATAAAAATTAAAATGGCCACACTTTCTATGACAGAAAGCCTTGTCCTAGTTAGAGCACAGGCTGGTTGTGAATAGTTTGTCATGCATTTTCTGCATTTAACTAACTAATTGTCACTGGTGGATTTCTCAGGGTTACAATAGTGCGAAACCATAAATCAGGAGAATCAGATAACTTCCTCTATCACACATGCAGCCTATGTCAGTGTGTGTATAATGTTGAAGAAAAAATGAAATGTAAATAGTGTTGAGTTATGGACATATAATATTGTTGGCACTGGATTTGTTTGAATTGTCAGATTGCATGTCATTTCAGATAATGCAGAAGAACCCTATTCTTACATAGTCATTAGAAATCTTCTTGCTTTCTCATTCAAATATCATGCACCCTTTACACACTTCATTACCCAGCTCTTCTTTACACAGCATGAAAAGTCTTTATGCCTTGTGTGTTTTTCTGATTCGCACAAGAGGGTGAAGCATTGTACGCTGTTTTGAGTACTCTAAAAGCTGTAGCTGAAGAGTTGCTGTAGTGAAAAATATCTTGTGTGCTATAGTGTGCTGTTCCACGAGTGCTAACGGCAAGTCCAGTGCTTGCACCTCTGCATAGCTACAGCTGGGTGTCTGAAAATGGTGGCACTTGAATTGAGTGGATGCTTCTGAAAGTTCAGCCTTTGGCTGCTGTGGTTTTCTCCCTCTGTGGGAACTATGGGTGATAATATTCACCTACCATAGATGACTGCTCTCACTACTGATCAAAAATTACATAGT
Organism: Aramus guarauna; assembly: GCA_013400195.1. Lineage (NCBI taxonomy): Eukaryota > Metazoa > Chordata > Aves > Gruiformes > Aramidae > Aramus > Aramus guarauna. The sequence continues at coordinate 1,542,320 of VXBL01007149.1, forward strand.
CCGTTAAAGAAATTAAGTGCTAAGGAAATGATAGAAGTTATCCCTGTTCCTTTAGTGCTTGTTACAGGGCCCAGTCCTATTGGCAGGTTTGTACTCAGTGTTTTTGTAGAAGTGAAATCTTAAACTTCAAGAGTCATAATCTATAAACCTGTTGGTTTTGTGCTGCAATTTTGACATTTGTGGAAGGCAATGTATAGTCAATCATTGCAATATACCACATAGTTTTTTGGAAGCTGGATCTTACTATGTCATCTTAACATTATCTCCTGACAGCAGGTGGAGAGCCCCTTTTGCCTTTGGGGTGTGTAAAGATGTAGGGAGAGACCATCCTTTTCTCTTATTTAAAATATACAAAAGACTCAAGGGTTGAAAGAGGAACCAGATACAGAAAGGTGAAGGAAACCTTCACTTAACCTGGGTAATCTGCCCAGTGCTGCAGGTCAGCGTCTGCCTCAGTGAGGCAAGAAGTACAAAGGTTTAAATGCAGCAAAGAAATTTAGGTTAGCTGTTCTGAAAATTTTTCAGCAGAAAAGGTAGTTGAGTCCTACTGCAGTTTATTTTAGGAATGTAAACACTATCCATCACCACAAGTTTTTAAGAACTCATTAAATAAAAATTTATCCTGGGTGTTTCAGGAAGAGTTGATCCTGCCTTCAGGCCTGTGAATGGACTGGAGGTTTCTTTTCCTCTTCCAGAGGACAACCCTCAATCTGAAGCTGTGATTAGTAGGTTTACATGGGTAATAATACCTTGGCTTTCGAAGCTTGTCAAAGTTTAAGATTACTATCATCAGATGACAGTTCATAGAAAGAGAAAAAAATCTGTTAGAGCACAGAAGCCTCTTGTAAAGCTGGGAAAAGTTGACAAACGTATATTATATTTTATGCCTCAGAAATTTGTCCAAATACTTTGCCTTTAACCAAGGATATTGGAGCAGCTTGTAGTTCTTTTATAGATACTGTAGGATTTGAGTTGATAGGAATAATTTAGGAGTTTCCCCACATTTTTATTAGCACTGCATTGGTGAGAAATAGAACTTTAATAAGGATTTCTTCTAATGTGTCTTTGCAGTTTTGCAGGAATTCATGTGAAATGACTAGTCATCTTTCAGAGCACTTAAAGTATTGAAAAGGCATTCTTTCATTTCATTGAAGCATTTTTAGAGACTAATAGCATATTTCCAATATTTATGAAAATGTGAGGACAATTGTGCATTTAAAATGCATAATTGAATTGTCTTCATTTATAATCAAGAGTAATGTATTTTTCAAAAGCATGTGTAGTATTGAGTCCTAAGTAATTGATATGTAAATACACTTTAACATGAATCTGTCATTATTTATAGATACTGACACGTTGAATGCTTTTTGGCATTTTAAAGTTGGCTCTAATGAATCTTGAAAACTGGATATGAAAATAAACTTACTAAGCAAGGGGAAAACTTGCAGAGATTTTGTAATCGCCTCCTTTGTGGCAGAATAAGGAAAAATCACAAATGTTTCCTTAGATGGTAAATGCTGAAAAAATTGTGGAAGAACCACAACAAAAATTGAGCTGTTAGGTTTGGGTAGAATTTGAAATGTTTGTGTGCCAATTACGCACCCTGTAGTGGTGTCCCTTCTAAAGCAGGGACAGAGGAGCAGATGTCTCCATTTCCTCGGAAGACAATCTGCTGCACCCTCTTGAGAGAGCTGCTCTGTTGTCAAGGCTTGTTGTGTTTTCCTGCTTGTAGAGGTACATTTGATTAATTATCAGAGTGATAAAGGATATTTTATTGGGTTCTTGTTCATTAGTGCTTGAAACTGGAGAATCTGGACTTTTCTGAGGTATCCACTGATGAGCCAAGATGGCTAAGCCTGAGGTGGGAGGTGTTGAAGAGAAGTACGTGGCAATGGTTACAGGACTGTACGTGTGTCTTGTTGCAATGTCGTAGTGTAGTACTGCCCCTCTCACTCCAAACCAGAGCCTGAAGTGAAGGGGGATGGACACAGGTAGTAAATGTCCAACTTTGAAAACCTTGCCAGCATCCCCTTTAACTGCCAAATGCCGGATGTCACATCCAGCGTCTGTAATATAGTGTGCAGTTATGTTTGTGCGTCTTAGTATTGCAAAGTAAAAGGAAATGCCATGCATAATACATCAGAAAAGTGTTTAATCCTTTACTGTACTTTACAAATTGATCAAATTTTGAAAGTTTATATGACTCATTTCACAATTAGTGAGGATGAAACGAGAAGATATTTTAGGAATCTCAATTTGGTAATTCATCTTGGTGAGATGAGTAATTTATTATGAATCTATTTATAGATCATCTATCTAGCATACTTACAGGAGAATGAAAGGCAAATCATTTGATAATATAGGTAGGATATAGTATATTAAAAAAAAGTGGTAGGTGTCCTTACTTAAACTCTTCTGTAGGGAAAAAAAAATCACATTTTAATACTTATTATTTTTAAGTGGCTTGAGGTGTTATGGCTGTCTAGGAAAGTGTTTGTTCTTTCCATCAAAATGAAGAAATTTAATCACCTTACCTCCATCTGTTCCTGATAGCAACAGGCCGAGATGATGAACTGTATATTTCAAGTAGGTGCTTTTAGCTGTTTGTGCTGGGTAAGACAGGCTCTTCTTCTGACAGTGAAATGAATATTGACTGGTTTTACTTATAATTTCAGAAGCACCCTTGATGGATGGAGCACTGGTAGATAGAGCATAGGCTAGTTAAAGAATAAGACTCAATTTTGTGAAAAACTGGAGAAACAGGACAAAATTAATGACCTTTTTCCCATAGTAAAATTATTTTTTAAAGACAGAAGAATAAAGCACCTGATCTTGCTAACATTTTTAGTGTAAAGAGATGTCTATACTTTAAAAAAAAAAATTGTGGGGGATGTAAAGCAGTTTTTTTAAAAAGAGCACTTTGTCTCTACGCTGAAAAAGTGACCTAATACTGCAGTGTCAGGTTCAGTGCCGTGGTTATCGGGGAAGAGGGGAGAATTGCATGAATAAATACAGATGTTGCACTTGTTTCTGCTGTGACACTTGTGCTCTGGTTTGCATCCTAATATAGGAAATAGATTATGTTAGGTGATCTTGTTCTAACCTATTATTATTAATCTCATATGCCATCTGAAATGACTGGCACGGTGATGTGATCAAGAATAATGTGCAGGTCTGGCAAATACGTAGCTTTTGAATTCATTGGCATCTTTTTAAGAAAAAGATCTGTTAGAAAAACCACCCATTTCTATGCAAATGGGATTCCGAGGTGCAGTATATCTTGTATTCCAGAATATTTTCTGTATTTCACTGTATATATCTTTTTTTCTTTCTTTCTTCCACCCTCTCCCCCCCTCCCCCCCACCTTTTTTTTAGTGTTGAGGTGTGGAATGTATTTTTCTATAGTATGTAAATTTTGGTTTTAGAGCAGGATACACTCTGTCTTCCCAGTCAGAAGAATGTATTTAATTTATATTTGAATAAGAAAAATATTCTTTGGCCTGTGTTCATCCATCCATTTGCATAGCTGAGCACTGAATGATGAAAAAGCTTTGGAAGAGACAAATATTATTTGCAATATGGCTTAATGAAAGAGGGAATAGCTATTTCTTTACGTTGAATCTCTGTTTTGTTTTAGGTAGGACTGAATTATTTCACAAGTTCATTATTCATGCTCCAGTTCAACAAGATATTCAAACCTGTTTCAAGTTTTAATATTTCATTATCTATTATTCTGAGTGGATGGGTAGAGCTGAAATAAATGAGCCTGTTCACTTTTAAAGCTTGTCGTGTGCTTAAGTACTTGGCAAATCAAGTCCACATCTACCACAAATGAGTAGTTCTTACTCTTGTTGCTAGAGGTTTAGTTTCATCATCTAATAGAAAAACTATCCTTTTATAAGAAGTTGAAAATTAGTCCTATTTCTCAGAATATGTCTGTGTTGTACTTTTCAATATTTTGCCATACTAGGCAGTCTTTAAAATCAGGTGTCTTCCTTAGAGTAGTGCAAAAAGTGGAGAGCTTATCTCTTTTAGTACTCATGCTTTTGATAGCAGTCTGCAGAAAATACGAGTTATTCCATCTCCCAGTGCCCAATTTTTATGTATGTGGTCTGGGGTAGAGGAATAGGAGGAATATTCCAAACAGGCTCTGTGGGCATCTAATCACAGTTCTTTCAGTTGCACAAAAGTTCAACCGATTTCAATGGCTCCAATATTTGTGTTACCAACTGTGACTGCGGAATAGCGGTGCGCAGTCTGTGTAAAGCAGTATGAGGGTGTGAAGGACATGGTCCACAGAAATAACCACAGCAGTCAAAAGCTCAGCAAAACTTGGGGATTCTCTCTGCGACTGTATTGGATTTTGTGGTTATCTTCATCAACTCAATGATCCTTATGATTCCTTCCAGCTCAAGATGTTCTATGATTCTCACTATCCTTGAGAAAAAACACATTCTTATGTGCTGTTTATTTCAGGTACGATAAACAGACCTCGGTCACTTGACTTTTCAGTGACTTGGCTTGATGTATAGCCTGAGCTTAATTATCTTTTTGAATTTTCTTTAGGGTTCTGGCTAATACCTTTAGGGAAAGAAATAGTATCCCTATGAATTTTTTTTTTTGGTTGGTTTGGTTTTTGAAGTTTTCTCTCCATCCTAAAAAATCCACATTTGTTTTTTTGCACTCCCAAACACCATAGTAGATTCTACTAACTCTGGTGAATAGAAAAGAGGAAATTTTCACTCCCCTGTATTTCTCTTCCTTTTGTAACAACTCAGAGGATATTACTTCTCTTTATTCAACAGAGTCCAGCCTTTGTTTGCTATGTGGGTACCTTCTAAAACACTGGACAGAAAAGTAATCTTAAATACCTGTATTTAAGAAACACATTCCCTCTCAGTTATTAAAATGACAATTTGGATTCCTTTCTAAAATGTGGACAGAAAGTCTAGTGAAAACTCAAATGAATAATTCAACCTTATACCAACAAAGATTGATTCATTCCTCCAAATCTATAAGCAAAATTAGATATTCTTTTTCTTTAATTGGGTAAAGTGTGCTTACAAATTAGTTGGAAAAGGTTATGTACCTCATTCTGGTGCCAGTACTTCTCATTGAATTACAGGGGAGTTACCTCTGGTGCTGAATACCCGGGGACAAAATTGCATATAGGAGAAGGCAGCAGATAGCCATGGGGGCTAGAAGCTGTAAACCGGGCTGCTGCTGTCTTTTGGCATAGGTTACAAAGCTAGGATCTTGTATGGGCTCTGCTGTATTGTAAAGCAGAACAGAAATAATAAGCTATTTTTTTGCAATGGTACTACCTAAATGATAACAGAAAGTGTCACTTTAACTGAAGGGTTTTAACTGAAAATCTGAGATATTTTTTTTTTTTTAATGGAAACTGTTGATTTTTCTTTGGGTTGGTGGAAGACTACATATTTCTTCAAAGGAAGAGGATTGACTTAATGAGAAATTTTAGTTAGAAACTTAGTTTTTAATATTTTTTTTTTAATAATGGAAAAATATTCAACCATTTTGAGCCAAATGACTTTGAAAAATCTAGCTAAAAGAAATAAGTGCCTGTGTGTGGAAAGACAAGTGGATAATATCTGACCAAATAGATTTTACTGAAATTCCCAAAATTAGTTAGAAGGTTTTAGCGGGGNNNAGGGTGGTGTGGGCGGAGGGGGGGGGGGGGTGGGGGGGGGGGGGGGGGGGGGGGGGGATTTTTTTTCAAGCAATTAGAAGAGTTGATCAAGAATAAGGTAGCCTTACTTGTTGGAAATTGTTATACAATTTGTTATGTTTGGCAGAGTGGAGCAGGTACTGTACTATTTCACCTATTCCGAATGAAAAAAGTATTCACTACTTATATAACACCATCTTCACCTTGCACGTTTTTCTGTGGCTTAAAAATATCTTTTCCTATACTTTTTCACTTGTATACACATTTTACTCATCAAATGAGTAGGGGGAAAGACAAACTAGATTTTTTTCTTAGTTTTTACACATGTAATTTGCTACAGTGAAGTGTAAATGCCGGTGCGTGTGTGTGAGTATATGCGTATGATTGCTGCTCTTACACAAGTTGTGTGCACATTTGCACAACCTTTTTTTTTTTTTTATGCAGCATTGGGTATTGCTGTACTTTAGAAACCATTTCTAATTATTTAATGGTAAGCCAGAGCAACCAAAAGAGCTGCGGAGCCCCAGATGTGCATTCCCCGCAAACAGAGGAGCAGGCGGCTGTAGTCATGGCAGAGCGTTGCCTTCCTCCCACCAAGACCCTCTGACGTGCCTCTGTGTAAGCAACACAGCAATCCGGCCACCCGTGCCATGAAACTGCAGTTCTGAGTGGATGACATTTGGGCTGAGGGTGTAAGCCAGTATTCACTTTACCAGAAAAGGGAATGAAATCCCTGTTGTGCCAGCTGGGCCAGATTGAGCTGAGTTTACAGACAGGCTCCAGCTGAGAAGGTTGTTACGCAAAAGTTTACATAAAGCTCTGTCTTTGACAGAGTAATGCCAACTTCGTCGTTAAAGCAGAAGCCTTGGTGTAAACTATGGATGGCTCTTGTGCATGGTAGATTTGGAATTAATAGTGATAATAGGGGAAAAGAGTAAAAGCATCTCATTAAGAAAATAGATTATGTACATGCTTATATGGTGTAAACAAGATTAAAACTTGAAAATGCTGAGGATCTCACTTTTCTTAACTAAATCTTGATTAAGTTACCCTCCCAGAATACTGTTATAGGCCTGTAACTTAAAAAAAAAAAAAAAAAAAAAAAAAAAAAAAAAAAAAAAACTAATTATGGGGTAAAAAA
>VXBL01007149.1:1549156-1562778 GCA_013400195.1 Aramus guarauna
AAAAAAAGAAGAAGAATCAATTATTGGGTAGAAATGAATGAATGTGCAGAGTCAATATTTTATAGGAGGTGGTGAAAGTTGAATGCCTGATGCCCAGCAAATCATTTGATTTAAAGGTTTGGGACTGCAGTGCTTGACTTCTCATTGAAGAAATATAAAAGAGCAAATTACTATTTGCTGGAAAGTCACAGAAACCTTATCAGAATTGTTTAGTTCCTGCTGCTCCCTGGAGGTTTTCCTCTTCAACCACTGATTGAGTATGTGCTCTCTGAATTGTGAAGGATTTGCCTTTAATCAAAACTTTCATGGGGCCCTGTACAGCTGGTTTGGGGGTTTTGTGTGTATTGCTATGAAAGAATCTCTTGTTTTCACTTAGTCTTACAAACCACAGAAGTAATTGAACTGAAAAGATAAAAAAAGATATTTAAGCAAAGATGGTGCCTACATTTCAGCAACATTCGCTTAACTCCCTTAATACTGCTAAAAGTCTGTTGAACAGTAAGAAAAGAGATGGGTTCAGCCTTGCCCCCACCAGTGGAACAGATTTCCCCTTACTGCAGTTTTAGGCTTTTTATCAAAGAATTTTCTTCCTCCGCTTGTGGTACCAGTGGTCAGCTCTGTCATTCCCTCCTGTCAAGGGATCAGGTCTGCGGAAGTACCGACTTTGATATTCCAAGACCGCCATGGTTGCACCCTCCTTCCCCCCATTTACATTCGCAGTGAAAAAGCACAAGGAGCCACACTGGCAGAAGACTAAACCTGTAAAACCAGAATTGGCTTACTACAAGGTCAGATGAGTAGTTCCTGGAGGACAGTGCTGGTTTAGATAAGCACCCGACCTTCACACCTACCGTTGGTCCCCTGTTCACACCAGACTCTCACATTCTTTATTGCACAGTGCAATGCTTCCATCTTCACATGATCCTACTGAATTCAGTGGAACTACTTTCTGGTCATATGTTGTTGGGCATAATCTTCTCCAAAAGGAATCTGGTTCATTAAGGAAAATTAATCATTTGATGTTGTTGATGGGGGTGATGATTTATACATAAAAATCATCTGATGTTAAGCTGCCCTGCAAAAAAACCCAAACCAAAATTATGCAGCCATTGCTGGCCTGTGACTAGATTTGAGCTCTGATTAGAACCGGCTTCCTTTCTTCATTTCATAAATCACAGGTAGTCTGTGTACTGGGAGTTTTGACTCAGATCCAAGAAAAAAATGAATTTTGTGTGTGTGAATACATTTACATATTTAATGTCCTCAGAAAAATAGAATTAAGCATTAAATCTAGAGAGAGATTTTCTGCAGTTCACTCCGATTAGTGATCAAATGTGCTGTACTCTTCCACCCTTCGCTTGACAATTGACTTGATATTTCATTTATTTGTTAACCTTGCTGAGTTCAATCAGCGTGTTTTTACCATAGAGCACTCCGTAGTGCTCACGATCAAGAGCTAGTCACCAAACTTGCATTATTCATAGTTTACCTTTTAAAACTGAAGAACAACTTTGACACAAATTTGATTGCAATAGAAATTAGTATTAGTGGCATGCTGGTATTGGTGCTGCTGTTATGTACAGTGAGAGGTCTTCTCTTTGGACTACAGTGAGCAATACCAATGTGAGATTGTCCCAGCAAGCCAAGAAGAACAACTCCACTATTGAATTCTCAGGTGCAGCATCTTGGCATATAAATCAAATCTTGTCTAATTGTAGTGCCAACTTATTGGTCAAAATCTTAGCCCTGGTGTTGAATTTAATTACACAGCAGATAAAGAGCATGAAGTACTTTTCATGTTATTTAGGAAATCGTGGTCATGACTACTAAATAGCTTGTATTATTCCCTGAACTTGGTACAAGGCTAATTGTTTACCACTCACGAAGTCCCTCGTTTTCCCACTTCTTACAGTCAGTGGTGCTGTAAGACCTCAAGAGAAGTCACAATACCACTCTCAAAAGAGGAAGATGAAATTCATCAGAAATAAGGGGAACTTGGAATCGAGCTAAAAGTGCTGTTGAGATGGATTTTTTTTTTCCTCTCTCTTAAGATAAGGAAAACTTCTGAGTGAAAATGATTGCATTATCTCAGTTCCTTCTCTGTTTTTGATGTACTTTTATCAGCTGATTTGCTCCAAAATAAAATGCCTGAAATGAATTACCGTAATACAAAAGAAAATACTGGTTTGGTCTGTTCTTCTTTCCCCAGCTGCATTATATGTACTAATGCAATTTTTTGGTTGCTTTGGGGAATTGTATTTGCAGAAAATGGGGAGTTGCTTTAGAAGTCAAATATTCCCCTGTCTTTGAACACTGGGGAGGAGGGGTTCATTGGTTTTGGAGGGGGTTTTTTGGTTTTTTGTTGTGGGTTTTTTTTGTGGTTTTTTTTTTTTATTATTATTTTTTTTTTAGAAAAAGCATTTGTCAGGACAGAACAGCTCTAGAGGCTTTAAGTAAAGCACTGATTGCCTTGTCAGTCAGGGTGCTGAGGAACTGGGAACTTCACAGATTGATGCTTGACAGAATAATTAGAAAACTGTCACTTGAAGTAACCACTCTGGTGTTCCCTAAAGAAATGTGCCCGTGCCAAATATGTGCTGTCCAAATCTAGAGGTTAAATGTTCAGTAAGACAAAACATAGCATGTCACCAGAGAAAATTACTTCCAACATGCTGTGGAAGTGATGCTCCTCAAGCCCCTAAACAGTGACTACACAGTTTATTGAGCTTACCTGCTTTGATCTTGCTCATGTATTCAAGAGCTTTTCAGCCCTGAACTGGGGGTTTTAACTTAGTAATGCACTGAGGCATTATCTAACATTTTAGATAACAGAGGGTCTTGAAGGGTTTGAGGCAGAAGCACTTAAAGCTGGAACAGTGCTTTCCAGTTCTGGAAAGGTTTTACAGCAATTGTCCAAGTGGTTTTGAGTACCTTTTGCCAAAGTAAATGGTAACACTTTCTTAATCCTTAGCCGATAAGGAAATGTGGATGTATTTTTCTGTTTTGGGTTGGTTTGGAGGTTGCTCAGAGGGGTGCAGGACGGGGGCTGACAAATTTGTATGCTTTGGTTTTCATTTATGTTAGTGCTACATTGTCTGCATGAGGGCTGGCTTATCAAAGAAATGAGATTTGTTCTAGGAAAAGTTGCTCTTAGTTTGTTGGAGTCAGTTCTGGAATCTTACACTGGAAAGATCCAAGGAAGGTCTCTCCAGGGAGGAGTTTTTATGGTAGAAAGATCTGTTCATTCTTGGCATGGTCCCAGCTCTGCTCCTATGGAGTTAGAAAAACCTGATGTCAAAGCAGTTTCTGCAGCTGAATCTACGTGCTTGTTGCTATATAGTAGTGGGTCAGGAGCTGAGAAGTGAAAACAATGTTTGTTTTCAACTAAATAGTTCAACATGAAGATATCGGTTAAAGTTTCGATATAGGACAGTTCTCTGGATTGAATGTAATAGGTTTATCTTGTGCCAACCAGACTTGTATAATCATTGTGTTGAGTTTTGTCTGATTTACAGCTTGGAGTTTCTTTTAAGATATAATGGGCTTTTTCAGAATTAGTATTTTACCTAAACTGCTTATGGGTTCTCTAAGTAGTCAATACAAAGGATAATTTGAGATTTGGAGGCATGCATTTTCCTATTGATTTGGAGTATTACAGGGACATGTGCTTTATTTTGTCACTCTGATGGTTAAGATCACTTCATATCTGAGAGTGGTTTCCTGATTGCTTGTTATCTGTAGGGCTGAATCTTGAATTGTGCAATTCTCTTGACGGAGGAAAAACTGCTTGAATAAGTTAGAATGAGTGAGTTGTGGACAGTCAGGTTGCATTTCTCAACAGCAGCTCTGGATCTGCTGAGACTGTATTTGCAATGGATCTGTCAATCAGAATGGAAGTGTCTTTTCTTTGAACATTATAGATATTGAAGGTCAGTGCTTCTATGGATTTAACTGAGCATAATTGTCAAATTTCTTTTTTCAGAGTTATAGATGAAATTTCAAAACTGTCATAGGAAGAGAAAAGATTTATTTCCATGAGCAGTCAAGGTCTGATTCTCCTCTCAGTGAAATATTTCTATTTGTTACAAATCTCTTGGTACTAGAGTGTTAGTGCTGTTTTGCATTTAACTAAAATCAGATTGGGTCCTTAATACCTGCTCATTTCTTTCTTGTGCAGAGTGAACTAATCTGATTTTTGGTCCAGGTAAGGCATGTACGCAGTTATGTACAGGCACATACACAGTGTCTAAAGCTTGTTCGCATAACTGCGCACTTTGAAGCCAACTGTTGCATGCTGGCTTTGTGATAGTTTGGGAATGTGGGGTTTGTTTTCATATACTTTAGATTCCTCTTTGGTTTCATTTTCCAGATAGTATTTGTGACTGTAATTTTATAGTGTTTTTAAAGCTTCAGCTTTCTAGAAGGAACCAGACTGTGGCAGGGACAATGAAGTAGGGCCACCAAGAAGTTAGTAAAACTGCCTTGGTGGAAGGCTGGGGCTCCAGCTCCCTTGAAACGCAACAGGGTTCCTATGGTCACAAGAGCTCTGCAGCAGCACTTCTTGGAAAATCTTGTACCTTTCAAGAGCAATTGGTGTAATTTCATTCAGATCAGAGAAGCCAGCAGGAATAGATGAGACAGGGATGATCTGGTTCTTGAGACTTAGGATCAAAGACAGATAACTTGTTGAATGCAGGACTCTCCTCTTGCCTAAGGTGGGATGCTAAGACAGACTCCTTCCTTTGGGAGTGTGTCTGAGAGGTACAAATTCTACTGGAGTTGGAAATTTTTGAGATATTGTTCTTTCTCAGCAACTGACTGCCTGCAGAGTGAAGGGAAATGGTTTCTCCATAGGTTCGATACAGTTCAGAGCAGCACTGACTGTCCACTGGGTAAAGGTAGTTGGTGCGGCCACAGATATAAAAGATATTTCAGTACAGTTTTATTTGGGTTTTTTTTTAACCCAAACACCTTTCAGATTTCAAAATAGTATGTAAACTAACTTTTCATTCCCACAACTTTTCACGTGCTGCATCAGTGACAGAATTGTTTCTATAGAAACTGATTTTCTCAAAACACCACCAACAAAAAACCAAAACCAAATAAATGGCATGAAGTAAAATGTGATGGTGCAGGTGCTGTATCTTTATGATTATTTTTATTAATGGAGGGAAATCCATGTAGGACATTCATATCTCTGGCACTCCCATAAGAGATGTTGTCACTCCAAACTCACAGTAGTAAAATCTTTAGAGGTTCCCACACCATCTCCTATTAATTTTTATTCTCTCTTTTTCTGTCACACATACCAGTTTTCCATGCATGCTCCATACACATTTTTATCATAACAGCTTCAAGTAAACTTCCCTTGCCTTGCTGCTGTTCTCCAGTCCAGAGTTTTTTAAGCTTTACTGTACCTTACCTACCCTGAGGTAAAATGTTCACTCTTTTTTTTTTTTTTGTTAATATTTTTTTAAAGAAGGTGGTGAATTTTGATTACATTTTGTAAATATGTGAATAGGGAAAAGTTTCATTTCCTACCCTTTGAAATCATTCCTATATAGGTTTTGATAAATTGGACCTGACACAAATGCCTTCATTTGCTCCCTCTGTAAAACTTCTGTGTCTGAATAAATCAAAAATAGTGGAAGCAGGGGGTGAAAGGGCTATAGGGAAGTGTTAAAAAATTATACTCCCTGGGAAGAGGGACATGCTGAGCATTTTGAAGTGTATAAAAGGTGTAAACATGAGGGAGGGAATATGATTATTTAATCTTCATAAAACTGGAACTAAACATTTTTAAAAAACAAAGAACAATGAATATCATAAAAAAATTCCTAACAGCAAGAGCTGTAGTGTAAGACTTTGATCCTGAAATTAGCTTGGTATGTGCCCTTCCTACTGCAGGCGAGGAGTCTGCTGAGTAGGTTCTTCACTTACCCAATCTGCATTTCTGTTCCCAAAACCCTGCCAAAAGGCGCTTAATATCTAAAATAAAATGGAAGCCATCTCTTTGGAAAACTTTAAAAGGAAGTAGGCTGAAAAGGGAAAGGTATTTCATGGCCTGTCAATAGAGTAAGTGCAACTCCTATTAGGTATTTTTTTATTTTTTAATTAGCGATCCTGTTGCATGCACAGAAGATGGCAGGTGGTAAGTGCTGTGGTTAGAGGCTGTGGCATAATTCTAGATTTGGATCTGGTAATGGAATCTGGCTTCAAATGTGTTCTCTCAGAAGTCCAAACTTTTACAGGACTTACCTCTACATTTCTTCCCTCTTTTGCTGCATCTTCGTCCTTTCCTATATGGGAACCTGTATTCCTAACATCTTTTTATTCCTCCTTCACTGATTCTCCTTTCAGCCCCTGCACTCTGGTTTGCACTGGCACTTCCAAATGCGGAGCTTTATCCATCCCCCTGGTAGGAAGTGATGACTGAGTACATCTCCACAGTTCATCACCTCGCTGGTGGAGGAAACAAATATTATTACTTTGAAAGATTAGTAAGGAAACGGGCATGGTGTCACCCTGACACCAAGATGTGTCAGGGTGGGGGCCAACTAGTGTTCCAGATTTGGGTTGTGGGTCTTATGTTGGTTTGTCTTCAGAGCTGTTAAAAACCCCAAACAAACAGCTCTGCTTGAAATTGAGAACCAAATTTATTCAATACGTGGGGAAAAAGTCAGTGTCAAAGACTGAAGGGTCCCAAGATCAGGGTCCCACAGTGACTTCCAGAAGGTCACAGACCTTGTCAGTCCCTGGGGCAGAACCATGGCATACATGTGCCCACGCTGTTTTCCTTTGACTCATTTTGGATACTACCTTTTTATAGCATTAATATTTTGGAGTTGATCTCTTTGTTTGTAGCTTTTATGGCAGAAAGGAAGATATAATTTTCTGTCTATGCTTATTAATTTTCTATCATTTTTTCCTGGTCAACACACGCCACATTTCTGCGTTATCTTAAAAGCAAGCTTTTTCAGTGCTGGAGTAAATTTTCTAATTGAATACATCCAGTTGGCATTCTAATAGCTTGTCAATTTGCACATGTTTGACAGCTAGCCCTGTTGCCTTCACAACTAATGCTAGTTGAGTGCCAATATAAATGAGTATGATAATAGTCTGATATTATGTCTAGTCTTTCCAAATGTAATGTCAACATTTTTTCTGAATCTGTTGTGCTGTTTTCGTCAAAGAAAATGATTGAGAAATAATGAAATCCTGCTTTGTTTGTCATATCTGTGGACACTGAACCCTACAAAGACTTTTTCTTTTGAATGTCAGAGAATTCAAGTTGTGAACACTTTGTAAAACAGGTCTTATTAGCTGGAGTATGACAATAAGAAAAGAATGTAAAACTTGATGTCCATTTAAAAGAATAAGAGAAAGGGAAAGAAAAAGGCAAAGAGAGACTGCTCTTTAAAGGATTGATGGGCTGCCTAGATCAGGTACAGTCTAAATTAGACACATTTAGATAATTGACCTTCTGAACCAATATAGATTAAATTTGATTGATTATGTCACTATCTGAATAAAGACTATTTTTTGCCATTTTTGCTGGTTTACTTTGTTGGCATCCAAAGGCACTTAAGTACTTTACCATGTATCGCAAGTTTCCAAAAGACTAATAAATAATTTGGAAGAAAGGTAATTTTTACATGCTGTACCACTTTGGTGTGCAAAAGTACCTCCACGTGAACATTGAGTTGAACAGGACCTTGGAACAGATTTGTTGTAATTGTTTACATTGCGGTACTGAATAGAAACCTGGGCTGAAATCAAGGTCTCTTAGCATCATACACCTGAGCTTTTCCTTTCTTTAAGCAGTTTGATGTAAACGGGTAAAATGTGAAAAGAAAAAGGTTTCTGCAGGCAACAAGACTTTCCCAGGGTTACCCAACAGTCAGTGGCAGAGCTTGTGTTAGAAACCAAATTGTGTGGCCTTGAGCCGTGCAATGCCGCATCCTCTAGTGTGGTCTCCTGCTGCAGATGTCACCAGTGCTGAGTCGGGCTGGGGAGCGTGTGCGCACGTGTCTATATGTCTATAGGTAACAAAGCTCAATGACATATCCAGCAGAAGTGTGGAGTACCAGCAGTTCCTCCATGTTGTTGTTCTTCCTGCAGCAGAAAGAAACTAATAAAAATTGTTTTCGTTATGATTTTTTTTTTCTTCTACTGACATGCTGGCTGAAGAAGGTTTGATATCAGCATTTTGTCAGGAAATTTACTGAATTGACAAGAAAGGAGATGGAGTTTATTAGTGTCCAAAACAAATAAATGCAAATAAACACAAATAAATGCTATTGTTTTGTAAAGCTGAGGAGAATCCCTATAAAACAAAGTCACTTTCGTTTCATCTCACCTCTCTGCTTTGTTGAAATAGTGGCCTATGAAGACAAAAAGGTTACTTTTTGAGATTTAATGCCCTGAAAATTTACAGGCTTGATGCTTAAGCAGTAATAAGTGAAGCATTAAGGCATTTCTCGGGGATTAATGACTGGCTGGGAGGAGCTGATGGCTCGAAGAATAGCTGAGGACCATTAACCTCCACTGGTCATTAATTTTCAAAGGCTGCCTTGAATACTGAGGTCCTTATTGCTATTAGCAAATAAATATTTGAGGAGGAGGAGAGAGGAAGGATCATACAGACTTCTAAAATACATGGTTTGAATGGTTTAGTAGCTACCCTGTCTATCATATGTCATGCTAGGTGAACAGTCACTAATATTATTAATCTACAGATTAATAATAGTTTTCAATTGCCACTGCTCAGGTCACTTTTATTCACTAATTCAGGCTGTAAAGTCCATTAACATCAGGATAAATACAATTTTAGAAGTGTGAATGTAAGTTGTGTACAGCTGCGTGGTTAGGAAACAAGCCGTGTAACGGTGCTTCTAACTCGGTTTTCATGTTTAAATGAGATCTCAGGGCTGCCAAATGAAGTATCGGGGCTTCCTTCATTTTGCAGCCCCATTCCCTGTTTAGGCACGTGGTAGGTACGTGCTTGGGTCTCATTTCCCTGTCAAGGGACTTTTCCTTGTCTTCGTTGTTCAACAATGGCGTTCTCTACAATTCTTTGCAGGATAGCACCGTGTAGCATTTTATTTCCTGCTAGTCAGATTTGCTTTGTGTATGAAAAGGTCTAGAAGTGGCCTTCTGGGTCTGCAATACCAGTGAAAATCAAGCTGGTAATATTGCTGCTGTTCACAATTTCTGTTCTTCAGCTGCAAGACAGAGAACGATGTCACCTGGCATAGCGGATGCACAGTGTTAACTGGAAACAGGTGTTTCTGGCAACCTCCAGAACGCGTTGTTTTTATATGCTGTTTGTACGATGGTTACCACATGAGGAGTATTTTGCATCTTCACCCCCCTTTGTGCTATTAAAGGGATAATGTCAGATGAAAATCAGCTCATCTTTCTCTTTGTTAGGATTACAACACGTAGCGTTACAAAACTGAGCAAATTCATGAATGAAACATTTGGCAGGTTTTTCATCATCTCTTTTTTCTCCGTTCAGCACAGCTTTCTATATATGCTTAGTTTATTTTCTAAGTTGAAATCCCCTGCTCTCATCTCATGTCCTACCATCATAATGAGCTGTCAAGGGAGTAGCTGATGGATATACTGATTATCAATCATCTGTTTTTTGTGTCTCTAGGTTGCTACTGCTTTTAGTGTTCATTAGGATGATGCTATGTCACTCTCTTACTCTCAGTACCTTAAATTACTTTCGATTTAACTACTACACTTTGCAAAGATGATCGCTGAAAATCCTTTATAGTAGGTACCACCTATGGGACAATGTCTCTAGCTTTCTAGGACTACTGAAGGCCAGCAGAAGAATTTGAAGGGATGTCTTTTCCTATTAGGTGTAGTTATGCTGCTGAGTAGTGGGTTAGCCTTTGCTTACATCCAGCCCTCAGTTAAGTCAATGGAAGATTCTCTTTGGATTCTGGGAAGGTCCAGTCAAGGTTTTGGAGCGGGAGGTAGAAGCTACATGGCTCACTCTCTCCCTGTCTCAGCCCAAGAAGCACCTGCTAAGTGCCCCAGGCAGTAGGTATTCATGCAGTAGGAATGCTTAGGGAAAGTAAGGCAGGATGCTCAAGGTATCTAGGAAAAGGGATCACTGAGGATAACCTTTGAGGTGTTGCTTTTATGTTTTGCAGAAGCTTGTACTTATGTAACTCAGTGACTGTGTTTCTGGAGCATACAGACACTAATATTTGGGAGGTTTTTTTTAACCTTATGTTATTCATAATACTCACTTTAGAAGTTTGAAATTAAAGCTTCTTTCCCTACTAATTTTGCCCTTTTTCTATTTGGCAAACACCGATTTCTTCTCCACCCTCCATGTTTCTAATGGACCCTGAAATTACTGTAGCTGCTTCTGTTTCCTTCTTGATGCTCTGTCAGCATCAGTATTGCAGAAGATGCCCTAGTTGTTTCTGTTTCTATGACTTTGAATGTATATCCAGGGAAATGCTAGCTTTGATTTACTTTACTTCCTTGAGCATCTTTCAGTAATTGTTTTTGTTAGTAAGGTATGTCTTCTTTTTTCATCATGTCGAGTATCTGCCATTCCAGTTCAGTGGTTTTGAACTCAGTTTCCTTGTATACCTGCAGCACTTTAATGAGACAAACTTGTTTCAAAAACTGTGGGTCAACTGTTCATCTGGTCCAGCCTTACCAAAATGAATGCAGGTGAGCAGGCTTGCATCTGCCAGTTCTACACCCATAACTAGTTATGTGGGGGAAAGCCAAGTAAAAGCTACTCTTTTACTCTAGGGTAAAAACAAGTTTATATTTGTAATATGCTCAATATGTTAAGGTACATGGAGGTTATATAAAACCAAATCTGTGTGTGCTCCTTGGGACATATTTGAAGATCAGGAAAGACCTTTAAGATCATCTAGTTTAACTTCCTGTGAACGCTTGACTAAAAATTCCTGCCTTCAGTTCAAAATCCTGTGATTGAATTAGCACGTGTCTTTTTTAGAAGAAATTCTCAATCTTCATATGCATACTTCATTAGTTTAGGCAGATACCACGCATACAACTGTAAGCTTTTCCATAGTTAATCTATTTTTATGCTTGAGATTCATTTTTATCCATTTAAATTTCCTGAGTTTGTTGTTCCCTTCTAAAGTATTAGATATCTTCTGTCAAAAGTTATTCTGTAATATTCAATTCAATAAATAGACTGAGTTTCTTCAGTGAATTTTTGAGATTCTGAGTAACTCTTCTGGTTGCTTTCTCCAACTCCATTTTCTTTCCAAAAATCTGAGAATGTGAGAATTAAATTCAACTCCAAGAGGAGAAATGACCAAGACAGCCATTGCTTTGTAGTCCTACTATTTTGCACAGGAAGGAATATCTGAAAAACAGAAATGTAACATCGATAGCAACAGCAAAATTAAGTTAAAGACTTCCTTAACAGCTGTGCGTAATAGCAAGTTTGAAAGTGTGACACAGGTGCTGAAAGTCCTCTTTCTGGTTCAGTTTGTAAAATCTGCCTCTTTCTACTAAAACATTTTAAATGGAAGACTTTACCACAAGTGAAAGATGAATTAATCAATTTAAGCCTAAGGCAAGACAAGGTATATGTCAAGTTACAAGTTTTTGGTGAAAAGCTGTCTGCTGCTGTGGTTGATGTGTGCAAGTTGCATAGCAAGCTATGGAATGAAATTGAAAACTTAGGAATAAATATGTGTCTGGTGTTGAAAAGTGAATGAAACAAACTTGTACTGCCACTGAGTGCTCCCAGAAAAGACTTTTTCTTGCAGAAATGAAAAATTAATGAGAAACAGGTGACAACTTCAGCGTTGTGTTACGCTGAAGGAAACTGCTACCTGTAGCTTTTTCATAATTGGAAAACCAAAGAGCTATCCAGAAATCAATAAAATGGTTCTTGTTTCTTTGACAGTTTGTATGAGACCCTTAACATTTGCAGTTGTGTGCAGTGTTCGACTGTGTCCAGGCTTATTTTTTGATGTATGGATGGACCAACATGCTTTTAGAAGAATGCTTACAAATGCATGGTATACAAGTGAAGGCCTGAAAATAACCAGGAAGTGGGCTGAGAATCCAAACATCCTGGTAGTATCTGTATTCAGCGATGTAGAAGCCGAACTGTTGCAGACTTTTGTGTTTTAAAAGAGTTTATCCTGCCTGTACTACAACCAGTAGTTGTAACTAAATGTAGAACCTGATCAAAGCAGTTGTCTGATTTTGTGAGTTGAAAATAAGTAGATTCTTAGTTGATCGGTTGTAAAAAGTTTGAAAGAATTTTGGTGCTTTCTACATGTGAACCATTAGCTGGGAGCATTCATAGCTCTGCCATTAGACAGGTCTGTGGAGTTCATTTGTCAAAAATAGATGTGGGGCAGAAAGGAGGGTTGCAATTCCACCATGTTAGGTATGGTAGAAGAATTCAGCTAGATACAAATAGGACTTGCAAGGACTTGCTGGGTTTTGATTTCAAATCCTGAAGAGTAAAAAATTATTTCAGAAGTAGCTTTGTAACTCGTGCCTTAATTTAATAGCAAAGGGAAAGCAGTGAGCTCTCAGTGTAGAACTACTTCAGCATTTTCCACCAGTTCCAGTGTTTTCTAGACGTCATCATCACAGCTGCAGCCATAAGAGGAAATCAGTGATATTGGATTTGCTGAGGTCCTGGTAATCAAAACCTAGCAGGTAATAATAGAGGCAAGCTATGATGGTGATTAATTGGATCACAGTTGTTTTGCAGGAAGGGAAATTTTATGGGAACTTGAAGTCCAGGCTAGAAGATAACTGAGATGATGACATTGAATGAGTGCGCATTGCAATTTAGTGCAGAAAACAATGGCCAGTTTGAGGCATAACTGTTTAGACTAAGAATCCAAACATCCTGGTGACAGTGCTGTCATGTCCTTGGTCTTGCCTTGGCAAGCATCTTGCCATGCATTAAAGGATGATGTTGAATAAGCCTCCTTTGAAACACCAATATAGTGAGCTTTCTGTACCCCAAGTAGCTTGTCCTTCAAGGAGAAGAATACGGAATTAATAAACACAGGACACGAGCAAAAGCATTGCCGATTTGGATCAGAATTGTCATCTCTGCTAGTTGTTATATCTCTGACAGTAACCTTTAACAGATGGCTACATAAAAGAGTACGGTTAAAGAAACCCTGTAAGAGGCAATTGCCAACCTGTGGTGGGTTGACCCTGGCTGGGGGCCAGGTGCCCACCAGAGCTGCTCTAGCTCTCCCCTTGTTCACTAGACAGGGGAGAAAAAGTGTAACAAAAAGCTTTGTGGGTCGAGATAAGGACAGGGAGAGATCAGTCACTTATTATCATCACAAGCAAAACAGACTGAACTTAGAGAGAGGAAATTCATCTAATTTATTCCCAAACAGAACAGAGTAGAGGAATGAGAAATAAAATCAAATCTTAAAAGCACCTCCCCCCACCCCTCCCATCTTCCCAGGCTCAGCTCCACTCCCAGCTTCAAACCTCCTCCCCACCAGTGGCACAAGGGGACGGGGAATGGGGGTTATGGTCAGTTCATCACATGTTGTTTCTGCTGCTTCTTCATCCTCAGGGGAGGACTCCTCTCATTGTTCCCCTGCTCCAGCATG
>VXBL01007149.1:1562984-1600024 GCA_013400195.1 Aramus guarauna
CACAGGGGAAGCTTCTAGCAGCTTCTCACAGAAGCCACCCCTGTAGCCCCCTCCCACTACCAAAACCTTGCCATGCAAACCCAACACACAACCAAAAATAAAAAAACTTATTCAAATTTCCTGAATTATTTTTTCTAAAATTTACTAAAACTTTGTATTGACTTTTCAATTATAAAATCCATACGCTTGGAGTGGTTAAATATATTTCTAAAGGTCGCTCTGATAATATAATTTTAATAGCAATGATTTGATTTGAATTGCTTTATATATTCTTATATTCTTATTTATATATTCTTATATTCTTATATTATATAATTCTTAAATTATATTCTCTGTACTTCTGAGAGTGGTGACTGTAAAAGTATGTTCTCTCTATGTGAACAACGAGTAAATATATTCCTTGCACAGGGATTAATGAAATAGAAGTGTATCTATGTTGATTGCTCTGTGAAGTACCATACCTGTTTACATTTGAATCCCTTGTAAAACAGTTCTGCTTGAGATTTTTCCAAATCTCTGCTTCATTGAATATTTGAAAACATATATAAAAATGAAGAATTTTGCACATGTATTTAAGTGGTTTGATATCGAAATTTGATTATTGGGACTTTGAGCAGGTGTTGGTTTTTCGACAGGATGAATAAATCGCTACCATGTACAATAATCTTACTGCTCTACTTGAGCAGAGGGATGCATGTATAGATGAGAGAGTGCAGGAACTGGTAAATTGGATCATTTCAATATTGCTATATTAGTGTTCCTTCTGATTTTCATTGACTCTAGCCAGTTAATTTGCTTTCTTTGGACCACTGGCTGTATGACTCCTCACCTTTAGAACTTGTACTTATTTTTAAATGAAACCTTCAGATGTTCACTGCTAGATAACTGCCAAAATGAACACTGACCCTTTCCTCTTGCTTTTTGCTTTCTGAATCTGATCTGTCTTGTTCTTAATCCATGACAATGCCTTTTATTCCCCATCAAGTGACTACTTTGATAATCTCTTGCAAAAGAACCTTTACAAATGCTTGTGTATTTTAATTATAATGCATGAGTAGCCATAACTTGCTAACATAGTTCATTCTTTCTTTAATTCTGAATTTCACAGCCTCTTGATATACTGTTAATCAAATATTTGGGGTTTGTCATCCAGTTAGCTGAAAAATCAAGAAATGGTGACCGTAAAGTATTTGAGTATTTATGAGGGAAGTGTACTGATTGTTTCAACAAGGACCTATCACATTCCAGTGCTGCTCATTTCTGATTTACGTCAGTTTTGTCTGCAGCAATGTGTTGCTTGGAATTAGGCGGTTGGCAGTCACTGCATTTGTCAGAGAGCATTGATCATGTGCTCATAGAGGATTTTGTGACCAATCTTATCTAATTCCATATGATCAGATGTCCTGGTTTTGACTGGGATAGAGTTAATTTTCTTTCTAAAAGTGGGTATAGTGCTGTGTTTTGGATTTAGGATGAGAATAATGTTGATAACACACTGATGTGTTGGTTGTTGCTGGGCAATGTTTACACTGCCAAGGACTTCTCAGCTTCTCACACCTCCCCACCAGCGAGGATGGGGATGCACAATAAGCTGGGAGGGGACACGGCCGGGACAGCTGACCCAAACTGCCAAAGGGATATTGCATGCCATATGACATCATACTCAGTATATAACGTGGGGGAAGCTGGCCAGGGGTTTAGACCACGTCTTGGGAACTAGCTGGGCATCAGTGGTCTGCAGGTGGTGAGCAGTTGTGCTGTGCATCATTGTTTTGTATGTTGTCGTTCTATTATTATTGTTGTTGTTGTTGCTGTTATTATTATCTTCCTTTTCTGTCCTATTAAACTGTCTTTATCTCAACACACAAGTTTTACTTTTTTTTTTTTTCTCTTGCCAATTCTCTCCCCCATCCCACTGGAGGGCAAGTGAGTGAACGGCTATGTGGTCATTTTACCTGCGTGCCGGGTTAAACATCGGAATAATCCCAAATGAAAGGAGTTATACAGTAATCAGTGTACCATTTACCTTGGCTTCAATTTGTTGACTTTTTTTAAAAGTATATATTCTTCTTTACGCAGTTTCGATAGTGGTTTGCTCTTGGTTTTTGAACAAAGAAGAGAGTTTATAATGTAAAAACAAGAATATTTTTCTTCATTGATATTACAGCAAGAAATTATAGGCAGTGGAACAGATTTAAAAACAAAGACTTTTTTTTGACTCTACTTAGTGAAAGCCCTTAGAAATTTAGATATGCTTCTAATTTGGATCAAAATTGGAACTGTTCATAAGTTTATAGGGCAAAGACATTTTCTTGATACTTTTGATACTTAAATTTTTCATCCAGGTTGTGTTTAATTCTGAAGGGAATCAGCATTCCAGCAAACACCAGGGAATAGCCTGTTGGTTTTCTGTTAGGTTTTTCTGTTTTGGGTGCCTTGAAGCAAAGTTTTGAAACGTTGCCCAGTCATTTGTGGAAAGAATTAAATTCATAGGCTCAAGTCAAGGGACTAATTCAAAAGAGTTTGCTAGTCTACAATTGGCAAAGGATTATAAATGAATATGTCTGTCAGCTGCAGACACTGAAGACAAACGACAAAGGGAAACTTTGATAATGAATGTATTACTATCTGTTGTTATTCAAGAATCATTGAGTTTACTGTATGGATTATAAAGTTAAATTGTTTCCCCTCCTTTCCCATTCTTCTTTCCATTACACCACCAAAAGCTAGTTTGCAACACTATACCTGAGTTACAGGTATCTAAACAAATATGTTAATTTTTAAGTACCTGTATTAGACTTCTGGAACAATCTTGTATTAAGCCTGTAAGAAATTGATGTTTTGTTAATGTAAGGGTTAACTATATTGAAAAAGAGCATTTAGAAAGAAGTGGCATCATGCTATTCTAGTCTAGGTCTTTGCACATCTTTTGTGTCCTTAATTGTTTGTTGGGGTTTTTTGATTATTTATTTTACCAGCAGAAGTTTTTTGTCTGTCAGAGATGTTGCTTGTGCAATATGCCTGCGTATTATTTTTATTCTATTTGAATGTAATGAGCTTGTAAAGATCTTGTAAATTTGCTTTTCCCATTTAAGTGGAGGAAAAAAAAGCATACAAATGCTGCCATTATATTCAAAACTGTATTCAAGCAGCGGATTACATTTCTGGTCTATTTTAGATTAATATAACATTCTTACAAAGAATTTAATCTTTTAACACAAGCAACATAGTTTGCTCTGTCTTCATATTGACTCCTAATTGTTGCATTTCAGGAGATGAAAATAAGGTTTTACAGGAAGTGTAATCATACAGTCTTTCAGCTCTAAACATCTGTTGATAGGGAAAGCAAACTATTCTTGCAAATTATTTAAGCCTGTGAAATTAAATAAGCTCTAATGAAATTTTTTTGTATCTGAAACTCAGCCTTTGTGTTTTCAAAATAAGACGGGATTTCAAGCAGTTAATTCCAATGACAACTTTTCACAGCTTAAGAGTTACCTTATCTTTACAGAATTAGTCTTAACCCATGGCCTTTAACATTTTACCCACTCATGCAGATGTTTTTCAATTAATAAGAGCGCTGGCATCTTAGCAATGAATATAGATAGGGAAGCCTGCAATTAATAGATAACCTGAAACAATAGTTTTAATAGCCCATGATTGAGCTTTTTTAATATGTAAGGAGATTTTCTCACTTAAAACAAAGAATAAGTGAATGTGTGCAAGATTACCAGCAGGCATCAGGGGTATGCCATTGTCTGGACTGAAAAGAGCCGCGCATCTGTAGATAGTTGATAATTCAGATAATTATTCATTTATGTGTAACTGACTATTTCATAATAAGAGAGGGGCGCACGTTTGGGTTTTTATTTTGTCTGAATTAGATAGGGAAATGATTAATTACAGAGCTGTATTTCGTGTCAAGTTGTGAATAAATATGTTTAGCATTCGTATGGTTGTTTACAAACAGGAAACCGACGCCGCTTGCCAACAGTTTGATTAAAAAAAACCAAAAACCCACATTCAATTCATCACTAATTCTCTGCAGGAAAGATCTTTACATTCGTGTAGTTTAGCATAGTGTAATTAAATTCTTTTAAAATGTTTTAATTAGGCAGAAGTAAACCAGAGTCCTTTCGTTTTCTCTTTGTAAACACTCTAAGGTGGCACTGAGGTGTATCTTGACTTTTGAAAAGTACTCAGCTTGGGTTTTTTAGTGTGTGTCCGCACTTAATTGATAGATGGCTTTATCAAATAATAAGTTCAAGAAACAATTCTGCAACTGAAGTTCTTCCACAATCTGTTGGTGCCCAAATCACCAAATGTGGTAGAGTACTTTGGACTGGCTTCTCACAGAAATGTGAGTATATGTGATGTTTTCCACCCAAAAAGGAAGGGAACAGCTTCTGGAACAGCAACTTGTTGCAAAGGCATTCAGATTGTCCATCATCTTTTTTGCAAGTGCCACTGAGAACCACTGACTTCCCGTCTCTTTCAAAGAACTTGAATAAGGACTTCGGAGCATACCTCCGTGTGTCATCAGCTCGCTTCCCAGAGCTATAAATCTGCCTCTATTCAGGGCCAGCACTGGTGAGAATATAGCCACGCGTCGCTGTGGTGGGCGGCTGCGAGTGCCTGCATTCGTTTAAAGTGCTTTCCTGGAGGTGAATTGTAGCACTAAAATGGCAGCTACAGTGAATTAAAAGGCAATAGCTTGAAGCACATGTGGATTTGCTTTCAGGACTAGTATATTAGTTCACAGTGGAACCGCTGTTGTTTTGTAGCTGCTGGATTAGGTTAATTGCTGTTAGAGTACAGTGTCATTACTGTTGTTGGGACTGGCAGTATTTCTCCTTATGCATTGGCTCTTGATGAACCAGGACTTCATTGTGCCAGACAGTATATCAGCACAGCATAAAACCCAGGTCTCTAATCCAAAGAGCTGACAGTCCTGGGATATGACTTTGCATTACAACTAAGTCGTATGAGGTGAAAAGGCAAGGTCTTGCTCCTCTCCCTTCCATTCATGCTTTAATTGAATTAAATCCATTACAGGAACCTGTGCCCTGAGGTTCCAGAACGGTCCAAGATGTAAAACGGAGATGGAGAGGTACAATTGCAGTGATTTCAGGTTGCTGGGAGTCTTACCTTTGTCACCATGAAGGTTTTGGGAGGTTCTAGATGTCATGACTAAAAGGTGTCAGTGGAGTGGCACGAGGGAATCTTAATGGAAGGCTTCTTTCCGGCATGAGAAAATGCATTACGATGATGACTGTTCATGTTTAGTTGGTGGCTGCCTTCAACTGGCAGGACAGAATCTAGGCAGGAGCCTACGCTGTTAATGCTTGGAAAGAGAGAGTGGGAATGAGATTATGGTGGGCCATTAAGGGCCTTGAAAGTGAAAGCAAGCCTTTCCTGATTAATCCACGCTACTATGGCACACTGTGGCTCAGCGTGAAACACCCACTTGGAAACGTTTTTATGGAATTTCTCTTTCAAATTCTCTTTAGCGACTACTGTGCTTAAGTACTTAAAAAGTAATTAACAAAAACTACATGCAATACGTGCATTAAACTGCCTGCATTAATTTTCTTGCTTATAACCATTTGTATTGTTTTCTTTTGAAATATAGACTTTGAATTCACTTTTGTTTTTACAGCTTAGCCCAGAACATGATTGGTTCTCGGTACTGTGTGTATCGGAGAACAAGGTGTGTTTCTCAGGTGATGAAATAGATTCTGACAATGGCGAATTTTTCCTTTCTGCGGATCATCCAGCAGTGAAATAAAAATTAAGAAAAAAAAAAAAGTCACCATAAGAAGATATAAATCTATAATTTCACTTTTATGCTCCCAAATTGTGTCATAAGTAATCTGCTTTGGTTGTACTTGCCTATCTGATTTTGAGATCAAAAGGTACGAGGCAGTGCTGGATTTATCTGATTAGCATTAAATATTAGGACTGAGTTTTGCACTATAGTAAGGTTCTGAAATAGTTTTTGTTTGGGAGTTGGCTCTTTATTTATATCTTTGGATTGCCAGTATAATACAGTATTGATCATGGCAGAAAATCTGAATTTAGAAAAAGTCTGCTCCTGAGGCCAAGTGACAGCTTTTGGCTGTGTGATAGATGGGCAGTTTTATAACTGAATATTTTCTGAATATTTGTTTGGTTTCATTATGCTTAGTTTCAAGTGTTATGATTGCATGCATTTGAGGCTCGTTCTGACATTTTTTGCAATTTAACGTGGGAGTTTTAAATCCTCGTAAGATTTTTCTAATTCTCATTGAAGTTAACGGGTATCTAGGAGGGCCATTTTTTGATATATATTTTTTTCCTTTGCCATACTGCAAAATCACTTGTGAAGCAAGGGAATATGGTTAACAGAGAAACCTACAATTCCATGTGTTGCTCTGTACAGAACTGGGTTGAGATGTAAGAGGTAGGCTGTGATTTACATGCATCTCCTGCTAATTTTAATGTGTATGACTCCCCATGGCTGCCTGGAGCATCTCAACCTTGATTAATCTGAAGTTAAGTTCCTTTATGCTGGCTTATCTGTGATTGTTTTATGCTCACTCCATCTGTTTCTTAATGTAGCTCTGTAACTTCTTTCACAGTTCAGATTTGCTGATTATATCACTTTGGGGTTGTGGTTAAAACATTCAGTTCTGTTTTTATTACAAGATGCTTTGATAATTTTTTGAAAAGTGACTGGTAGATCATTATCGAATAATTATTTCTCTGAAGGTGATTTCCTTTTTTAATGCAGAAAATAGGTGAAAAAAGTTTAGTGAGAATGAAGATGATAGGTAAAATTATTAGGAGGAGTAAAGTGACATCACTGATCTGTTTCTGTCAGTCAGGCCAATTTTTTTTCCCCTTTCTTATAAGGAAAAAATGTTAAGTTGCATTTCTTGATTTTGCAAGTAGCAAGACAATCCAAAAAGCATGTAGAACCACTTTGTCAACCTCTGAGTCATCCCATTTTGCAATAATACAGTTCTTAGCTTAGCCTCCTATTTGTGGGAATGTTATTACTGGTCATTAATTTTTAAACTGTCTCTTTTTTTTTTTTTTTTTAGTTTAAATTACTTTATATAAACCTTGCAGAAGATAAAGATCATTATCCATCTTTCAGCAGTCCTGTTCTGAGCTGAATGTGTTTAATATATTAATGCCAGAGCAGCCAGTCTTCAGAAGAGACATTCCTGGAACAAAAGTTCTCACTGACATTTAGGTGGCACCAAGTCTTGATGGTCACCTACTGCTGGTGCGGACTGGGAAAGAGTCTGAGCTGATGGGTAGTGATCTGCCCCACATCTCCTGCTGCTGGTCAGGAAATGTTGCAAGCTGTTTAGCAAGGTGGGAGGAAGATGTTCTGATTCTACTTAAGCTGTCTTCCATCTAGGGCTTGGTATGTCCCAGGGAACTGTCTCTTCTCCCTCTGAGCACCAGTTGCTTAGTGAGTAGGCTTAGTGAAGCAAGAAGAAGAGCGTATACATTAGCTATTCTTAAACTTATTCACTGTGTTGACAAAGCCATAGGTATGAATTTCAGTTCCAATCTTCTGACTTGTTCTTGAAAGGATAGAAGAGGGCAAGGACTTAATTGTATTAAAATGAAGAGAGAAGTAATCAAAATCACCCATTCTAATCATTTGTCTGGTGCCACATACCTGAACAATATTAAGTGGTAACTGCTGAGATTAGACAGTATTGTAATCATTGACACCAATAAGGGAACGTATGGCTCAAGCATAAACTATTTTGTGATTTTATTTGGGAGGGGGTGGTACGTAGGTGTAATAAAGAAATGATGGATATACATTTGGTTTTAATGGAAGAATGTAACTGCATTGAGTAAGATGTGGATCTGTCTTGATCCTTTTTCTCCAGTAGTAGCCAAAAGCAAAGAACACAAGGAGAGGACAAGTGTGTGAGGGCACTTAGCTGACATATTCCTCCTGCTTTCTAGTGATCTTTGGTACCTTTGTATTTACCTGTCTTTGGTGGCTTTCCTTCCATACATCTGTTACTGTATATTCTCAACTCGTGTAAGCTTTTAACGTAATCAATATCCTGTGGCAATGGGTTTCACACAATAACTATATGCTCTATTTAAAAATAACCCCTTTTGTATTTTCACCACCTCTGGCATTACAAGAACTAAGAGCTAAGAAATAAAATTACCCGGAGCAGGTACAAAATGATTACACCCTGTTCCTTTTTTCTCTTGCTACTTGCAGTCTTTGCTATGTATCCTCCTTCAGCTTTCCTTCTCTAAGGTGGAAAGTCCTAGTTTATTTAGCCTTTCTGTATACAGAGCTTGTTCAGTGTCTTTGTCACTCTTCTTTGTACCTTTCTCAGATTTACTATTTCTATTTTGATTTACTTATGTGTTAATAGTTAGCTGACTTTTATGTGGTAGTAATTCAGAACCTAATGAGCACAGTAATTCACATTTTTGATGACTACAGTGTTATGATAAAAGAATGGGTTTTAATTATTTGGAGATTTCTGACATGTATATGCAGTTCAGTACCCATGACAATGCAGTTTTACACATTAATTAAGCTTCTTGAAGTGCAGAATTCCTTTTTAAAAGTTTCCATTGTCTCAGTAAGAAAAACAGTGTGACCTAGATAGGAGCTTCTGTAGCATTTCATTCGCTTCTGCAGGGGGAATACATGTCAGAAATGTTTCTCAGGTGACAAAATAGGAAGATCCCAAGTCTCTCTAGAGCAGAAGAATAACTGTTCTTCATCTTTTTTCTCCCTTGTGATGGCTACAATCGCTTAGTATTTTGATACTCTAGATAAATATAGTATTTATATTTCTAAGGCTATTTCTAAAGAGGGAATAAAGATAGGTTTTGATTACTGTTGGTTTCAGGAAATAAATCCCTTGCCGTGATGGCTTGAAAAGTGGTAGTTGGGCCTATTCCTTACCCAAAACAAAGTGTAGAGCTGAACACGTAATGATGGGAAAAAGAAATGACAGATGACTGTTGTGCTGTGAAGTCTTACGGTGTCAATCTTTTGACATGTGGAATCTCTCTTAAAATTCCAGCTCCTGGATTCCTGTGCCTTCTTTAAACAGAAGATGAAATCTTCATGTAAAATGAGTTCCCAACTTTCAGTATGGGGAGAAATCAAAGTATATTTTAAAGATAAATAATTTTTTTTCTTATTCTTCTGAGCAGAGATGCAAAGTAATGATGATTGACTTGCCTTTTTTTTCTTTTTTTTTTTCTTTTTTTTTTCTTTTTTTTTTTTTTTTTTTCTTTTTTTCCTGGGAATTAGCAATATTCATCAGACTTTTTGGTTGCTAACTTTGGATACGTGGCCATTCCTTTAGGACCTCATTTTTCTGTCTGCAGAAACTTGTTCTGATGCTACATTTGCAAATAATTTTCAAGGTTATGTTACTTTTTTTGACCAATGTTTTTTGGGGGGACTTTTTTTGTTTATAGTGTAAGAAAAGTGTAAGCATCAAGCATGCTTACAAAAAGACCTTTTAATTTTTTACTTGAAATTTTTATGGGCACAATTCTTACTGTGCAGACTGGGAGGTCTAAAATTTGCCAGTCCTAGAAGAGACCTGACAAGACTTTTTTTTGCATTAGTCATTGCTTTGAATGTAGCCATTGCAAATACTTTAGGAGAAAGGTGTAGTAACCTTGCCATGAGCAAATAGCATTTCAGTATCTTGCAGGACAAATTAGATTTTACTGTTTCCAGATAGTGGATGACAGACGTTTGAGAGCACAAGCGTGAGAGTTTGATACCTAGTAGACCTGTGGGTGTTCTCATCTGCCGTAGGTGTGCCTTCTTTGGGAGAGAGGCCGTATTGACACAAATCTTGCTGGCTTCCCAGACCGCTCCAGTTGGATAGACTGCTTTGACAGGATTCTCTGTGCCTTTTGAGGGGTACATAGGTATCAGATATGTAGAGACTCCAGAAGCAAATTAAAAAATGAATGTTTTAAAGTAGTTTTGAAGTGACACGTTGAAATGTTGTGCTTTGCGTAGAAGATTCACTGGTGGTTCTCAAACATTATTCATATCAAAATTTCACATCTTAGTGTGGGGTTTTGTTTGAGGTTTTTTTTCTTCCCTGAAATAAAAGTAACTCTCTGTTTACAGTAAGACACATTCTGGCTGGACTTATGTCAAAATCAAATCAATGGCCAACTGGTAGAGAGAAGGCACGCCTTAAGATATTTCCAAATTTATAATATATGCATTTTTAACTGGCTGCTGAAATAAACATGAAGACTTGAACTAGTCGTCAAATCAACACTTTATTTAGCCAAGCCTTTCTGTGGATATTTGTGATTGTATCATTTAATTTATCGGGTTTGATAATTTGCCAAGTGTCTGTAACGCACTGCAATGCACTGACCAGAGTAACTTACTATTTGAAAACTTCATCTGACAGCAACCGATGCAGTGGATTGTGTACTCCACCAGTTCCATTTTGATCATGTATCTGTGTTCTCCAGGTACTCCTTCTTTTGAGGAATATTGCATTTTTTTTAGTTCAAATGCTTTAAAATCGTTTGGCCTTTTGCCTTTTCACACATCATAAAGTATGATGAAACTGTACACAGATGCACCCCAGGGCATAGCATGTTGCAGAAATAACAGGAACACATGCTACCTATTGTATCACATTGCTTAAATGATGATCATATTGCTATGTTATTTTTCAGAAAGCTGATTATTGTTTAACAAAAATCTAATCTGAACTTCAGACACTAAGAATGTCAGAGAAACTGTGCTATGTGCCTTTGAGAAATTAATCTGAAGTGCAGCAAATTCAGCAAATATTGGATCAATTTTAATAGACTTTGCTGTTGCAGAAGAACTATTTGCAGTCATGCTACTGTATAAACTATCTTGGATGAGTGGATTTGGAGGGTATCTATAACTGCTCATGCTAATATGGTACAGTCAAATAACATGAATTCCCTATGTACGTAATGACCACTGCACATGCCTACAAGAGGAGTGGTGTGGGTGCATCCTGGTTTTGCTAGAATAAAATTCCCAAAATCAGACCTAAACATGCAACTACCCTTGGTTCTGGGTATGCAAAGAGGAAATTAAAAGAAATCTGAAATATTGCACTCTCATCTGACACACAAGAACTGATCATGTGTGGTTTTTTGGTCTTGCAATATGTGGTCATGTAGGTTGTCATCATCCCTTAATTTTGTATTGGTCTCCATTCTGATCTGCTCATCCAGAGGCTTGATCTCCTTGAAGCTCAGATGTTTAAAGACAGAATGAATTTATGTACTTTTATTCCTTGTACCCGTGATCTGATAGAAGAGTTATTCTCCCATATTGACACCAAAAATGCAATCGTTCTAGCAACTGTCAGCTACATTTTGTCCCCAAAACCACACTAAAAGCTGTTGTCCTGATTCTCAAATAGACTTCAGAATAGTACTTTGTGGTCTCAACATTTTCCTTTCCCTCTGTTTCCTTATACTTGTCCCTTATTATCATAATTAAGGATTACGTTAGGAAATGGTTGTGCTTCCTATCAGTGAAAGAACATGCCTGCATGGTTGCAGGCACTCACTTGCCCGCTTGGCCTGTATTCTGAAGTAAGATTAATTAGCTGATACTGTGGGCTGAATTAACATGGTGCATATGGTTTCTGGACAGGAGCTGACTGATGTCTTTGCCAGGTGGTAGCACAGGCATAGAAAGCACGTGACGGTTTGCATCTTCATAAACACCTCTGAAGTGTGACCACATACCAAGGGCTGCACAGGAATGATGGCATTATCGCGGTGACCGTGTTTTTGCCAGGGCTCAGGGTGTGCAGAGTGTGTGTCCTGCAGACGAGGAAATGTTCCCAAAGCCAGCTCGATGCAAGACTTGCCTCACTGAAAAGTAATATTGAAATGAAGGTTCTCAAGGTCACGTTGCTGCCTGCCATGATATTTTGGAATTTGAAGGAGTCTGTGTGTCTAGAATCGGAATATTTCTGTTCCCAAAACACGGGCTCCTTGCGGCTGGGCAAAGAACGGTCTCCAGGGACTGTTTCCAATACCATACTGTGGTGTGTAATCTGCCTGTCCTCATTTCATCTCATACCATTACTTTAATGAGCTCCGATCCCTTATTTTTTTTTCTTATGTCAGTGCTGCAGAGGAGTAAGACAAAATCCCAGGACAGAGAAGTTCCTGGTGGTCCATTCTGGGAGCCGTCTATGGTATCTGAGGGCACCAGAGCTCTCCCAGCGACAGCACCCTGCTCACCCGCATGGTTTTCTTACCCCATTGAAGGGCTGCAGCCTGGATCTGGTCTATTAGCAGAGGATAGTTGCTGAATCATTTTCAAAGCAGCAAAAGCCAATAAAATTGTATCCTGTTCTACATCCTGAATTTTCTATAAGCAGGAAAGACTGAAGACTATAGGCTGACTGTTTTAGCACATCAAAAACCACAGCCACAAAGGTCTGATTTTGCAAAAACGGGGTAACTGGGGCTCTTAGCCGGGCATCGAAGGAGTCGCATTGCTGAAAGGAATTCCTCCAGCGCTGGGCTGGTACGTACGCCGGGTACTGCCACCTCACCAGCCGTTCAAGAAAAGGGCTTAACCTGTAACAACTGGAGGTAGAAGCAGAGAACATTCGCTCTCAGTGAGACTTGTGTTCCTGAGGAACCTCTTGAATTTAGGCAAAAAAATAGCATTGGAGAAAATACTTGACCTGCTTTTCCTATCTGTCAGCCAGTCCCTCCAGACAGAAAAATCTGGATTTTGTTTTGAGGATTCATCAGAGTTTCTTTCCTGGTGCAGCACAAGGGTGTATTACTAGTGAATTTTACACCTTAACCTATTTTAGAACAGTATAAAACATTCAAAATTGCATTGTATCAGTATTTCTTCACCCAACTGCAAGCTTTCTTGCTTTGCTTTTTGTTGATTCAGCCTCTTTAAATTTATCACCTTCAGACTTTCAGAACTCCATCCCAAAGAGGCAAAATAATATTTTGCATCATTTTTATAAAGTAAAATGAGATAGTTTGGCTTTAAGTAGAAAAAATAACCCTGCTCATCTCTCCAAGGAGATTGTTAAATTCCTTTTCCACATTGAATCGCACTGTCCTCTAGTGGCTATTTTAAGCAATCGGTTTTATGTTTGTAAATTTTTCATACTGCTCTGATACAGTAGGCTTAATCTTTATTTTCAAATGTCTGATATAAAAAGCTAGAGGATTAGAGTAATATTTCAAAACTGGATAAGAAAAAGTTACATTTGACCTGCAGTCCAAGTTATAATAATATAGAGACATTTAAAAATGTTTGTATCTGACTTATCAGTTGGAGCAGAATGATTTAGAGTGAAGATGCAAGTGTATGGCATCTGTGTTTTATTACATTTTTATTACATTGTATTGAGAGTTGGAGATAATCTACGTCTTTCACATTGAAAAGAATTTTGTAAACTGAATGAAAGCTGAATAAAGACCAATGGAATAATAGGAAGGATTAGATGCACTTTATTAGATTCAAAGCGAAGAACTATGCATCCCATTCTACCCAGTGGCTTGGGGTTTTTTTTCTTAGTGTTGCTACCTACCTCTTAAAAGGCATAGGGAAAAGATCTTTGTCTGGGACATGACATAAGAACATTTGATATGTAATTCAGGTAAACTCAGCTGTCCCCAAAGAGTTTGGACAATGTCCTCACCTCTCTGCCTTGGTGTCTATGTCTCCAAAGCAGGTAACAAGGAGACTCACGTTCTCCTAGTCATGCTGACGATTTCTTTCTTAATAAAAGCAATGTGTAGTCACTAAGCTGAAGGAGAGAAAGATCCTTAGAAGAAAATCTAGTATAAGATATATGTTCCTGGGATTCTGTAATCCTGGCACAGTTGTGTTCACATAAGCGTATCGTGCCTTGCACGTCTCTAAACTGCAGCAGTTCTTGACGCCTTGCTGTTAGTAGAAGTTCCCACAATCTTCAGCTCTGTGAGAAAGAAGCTCTTGCATGTCACTGTTACGAAGGCCAGTGGATCTTTGTGAGGCCAAACTGTAACCTGGATACTGATTTTAGGATTGGTGAATACCCTTCTTTTTAACTGGGATTCCCTGGGAGTTGAGGCACCAAGCATCTCTGAAGATCAGACTGGGATTGTAAAACTCTGAAGTGACAGCGCTTCTCAGGCTTGTCTATGTTTGCAGCATTGGCCACCTGTATCCAGCTGTAGGTTACAGCCCCTTTACTTTCCCCCCATGAGCTGGCAATACATCCGCAGCCTCCGTGCTTGTGTCCCTGCATCCCGCAGTGTCAGCTTCCCCACCTGCTTTGATATGTTTGAGCGATTTCAGATACGGCCCTTCCACTGCTGTTCCTTATGTTGAAGGAAGGAGGGAAGAAAAATTCCTGCTGGTATGTTGCTGCCTTGCTTTTCTTGTTTCCTTTCTGGCAACTTAATGGTTTCATTTGGTAAAATAATGTGGTTTTGCAGATACAAAATTAGACCCTGGTGACCAGAAGGATTGGGAGACATGATACATGTTTTATTTAAAAATGCATTATTTAAAAAATGCTCGAAGCCTCCACGCATGAAAATGCTTGCCAGCTGTACCATGCAAACCCACTGTCTTCCATGTATATGTGACCCGTGGCATCCTGGAGAAGAAAACTTGACAAATACAGTGTGCTTCATACTGTCTGGGTACACTTGTAGCTGCTGAAAGAGGGAGGAGTGGTCAATAAATGAATTTAGTTAGCTTGAAATGTAAAGGTGGGGTTTTTTTTTCAGATTTCAATCAAAGCAAACTGTAAGCAAGTTCTTTGCTAGTGTAGCTTTTAATTTGCTGCAGATGTGGTTTTACTGACAGTTGCTGAATAGCTCGTTTTCAACTAAAATAACTGGATTGTGTTTCTGAGCAACAATCTACAGCAAGGTCAGAGATTATATTGGTGATTTTATAGTAATATTTATAGTTCACTGGGTGAGTGTTCATGCATCCACGTGTGCATATAAGGGAAAAGACGCATACAAAGTCACAAGGCGTGCATCTGACAGTGCTAATAGTTGGAAAACTGTTGCAATTCTTCCCTGCTGTCATCAGATGACGTAATGTGAAAATGAAAGAGAAATAACAACTTGCAAGTGTCAAGTTTTTGTCCTCTCTCTTTTTGTGTAAAGAATGTGTGGTGTTAGTGTGAGCTCTGAAGGATATTCAGCAGACTGGAATGCAGCGGCTGCAGACAGCGAGACGTCCTGTGTATAGATTTATAAATGAGCTGCAGGAAAGGTGGAATGCTTTATAGGTGCTGCCTGTGTTAATCCTTAAGTGTACGATGATCAGATGTCAGTGTGCATTTTGTTAAGGCAAAGAACATTTGAGAGGAAAAAAAAAGAAGAAAATCTAGTAAATGCACACATACTATATCTATTTTTTAGAGTGCAGGCAGGTATGTAAAGCTGCTTCTGCTGTATGTAAAATGCCCTTATTTGCATGGAACCTGACAGCCTTGTGGCTCACTTTAACAAAAAGTCACTAAACTAAAACTGTTAGTTTTATTAATAAAGCAACATAGATTTTATATAGATATAGCTACACATAAATATATCTCATTCTTTAAATAGAGAAAAGGCTAGCTGTGTGTCTGCATACATGTTCATGTAGTATTTAGGAGTTGTGGGATTAATGGGTATTCCAGTATTTGCAAAGATTCAATACCATAACGAGCATCATAAGACAGTGATAATGTCTTATCTCGCTTAGTTTCTACCACTTTTGCTTCCCAGCATTGGTGCTTAGACCTGGCAGACTGCAGGTTGTTACCACCACTGATGTGATGTGTTCTCGCCATTGTGGCTTCCCTCGTTTCTCCAAGTCCATAATGAGTTGTGAGCACATTTGATGGTGATTTCACATCTATCAATAGTTTCAGTGAATGGAAAGAGCCTAACCTGGGGATATACTGCTATCTTTAGTTTCCTTAATGTTGCTGAAACACAAAATAATTTTATAAGGCATGCTGTTGGATAAAAATGGTTATTAGAATGATCATGCTATCAAGCAACCTATCTTGTATGTAGACAGTTTGCCCTTTCCTTAGTATGTCTAATAGTCCATGTGTATTAGACACTGAGCATGTTAATACGTAATGGTTCTGGTATACGATGGGAGGTTTGTTTTTCTTATAGACTTAAATAATACAGAGATTGTGCATTCTCTGTGCACATGAAATACTGAAAAACCTTTTCATCCATCTACAGGGTCTGAATGTTAAAGTTCTGTCAGCTGGAAATGCAAGATCTAGTCAGGCTACAGAAGCATATATAAACAATGTTCACAAATTTCAGCAGAGTTAAAGTGAATCTCAGCATCATTTGGACTGATCTCTTGGCTTATTTGGAAGATTACAATAAAACCTGAGATTGAATTCTCTACCTGATTCAGTTCCTTATTGATTGAATCCTTTAGACTCCTCTCTAATTTAACAGTGTATTTTTATTAAAGCCAAGCATACAAACATCAATTATCCAAGCTGCATCTAATTTCCTTCAACTTTTTTTTTTTCCTTTTGCTGCCAATGGATTAGAAGACCTGATTAGAATTCAGCTTGAAAGCTGAAAAGCAGATCCTTAAATGAGAATGTC
Source organism: Aramus guarauna (assembly GCA_013400195.1). Classification (NCBI taxonomy): domain Eukaryota; kingdom Metazoa; phylum Chordata; class Aves; order Gruiformes; family Aramidae; genus Aramus; species Aramus guarauna. The sequence goes on from VXBL01007149.1 coordinate 1,579,632, forward strand.
TGCATTAGGAATTAAAATATCTGTACTGGGCATAAAATCCTCCTCCTTATCTCTAATAATGTAAACACACTTGGTTAAGTTGATCTGTCACATGCCTGGTGCAATGTCCCTGAATTAGTAGCATGTATTAGAAAAGTGGATCAGTGTCTGTGGCTTGTCCTGCTGATAGAATACATCACCAGTATATTTTAACATCAAAGTGCTTTGCATAGCTGTCTCCTTACTATAAGGGTTAATGTGATAAGCGTTTGAAGGGCTCGATTTTTACTTTTCCTATTTTCACCTCCTAACACCGAGAATGTTTGCATGTGCATAGGCAGCAGGAACAAGGCGGAGAAGGGGCCTTCTAAGGTTGCACTGTTGGTAAGTTCTGCAAAGTTAAGGATTTTATAACAACACAAAGGTGAAAAAAATAATTGCAATGGCATCACCAACATAATATCCAGAAAACCCTAGACTGGGAAACGCATGCGTCATTAAAGTGTTGTCCCATGTCTAAAATAAAAGAGAGTTACAAAATCAATTAAATTGTATGTATTGATTTAACTGGATTAATAATTTCCCTCTGATACCTAGTGCGCTCTGCCTGTGATGAGGAAGCCATGCCATGAGCCATATGCAGACTGTAACTGTGCAGGCTCTAGGAACTGGAGCAGTTGGTGCCATGTGTACCGAATCACCGTACCTAATTTCAGAGGGAGAAGTTTGGATATCAGGATTTTTAAGGGAGTTTATTATTAATTACTGTTCTACTTATATAGCATTAGAGAGGTTTTCTGCTTTGAAAATACATGCAAGAATTCTCTTTATAGTAGTAGGATGCCCAGAAGAGTGACCTAATCTTAATTGCATGACTCCACTGCAGATAGTAAGAGGAGAAAAATAGCAGGGGCAGGCAGCATCCCAGCACATCAGCACTGGAAAACTAGATGAAAGATTTGCAGTCTAATACGCTGTGTCCTGTATGGTCAGATGGGAACTGTTGTGGCCACTTTTGGGCAGCATCACGAGGGATGCAGGGAGCAGCAGCAGGTGATGAGAGATGTCAACGAGGTAGTCCCATTGCCATCTTCATTTTAGGATTGTTCTGCTAGCATTGGAGGTCTACAGAGCAATGTAAACACAGCGTATGTTTACAGTAAGGGATGCTTTTGCTGTCCAGGGTACCGCTGAAGGATATCTGTGGGCTGATTTCATGTGGGAAGCAAAGTATTTGTTGAGATTTTTTTTCTTTTTATTGCTGCATTGTGGATGGCAATATTCCTAACAGTGGTGAGCTTTCAATCTGTGTGTGTGACTGCATATCACAGGAGTTAATTGTCACGTTTTGTCTGCCGAGAAATATTAAACCTGATTGTGCAGAGCTATAAACATGCGTGACTGCAGGGAATTTTGTTGGTGCTGGTATGAGTCTGGCTACCTGGAGGTGGGCAAAGTGAATCTGTTCATCTTGTGCAATGAGTTAAGCATAATTGCGATTGACATCATGCACAAGTGAAATCCAGTGATATTTCATTCCTTCAAACCTAATCCCCTCTTTATCTTGTCGTCTTTTAAGTCAACATGATTCTGGCAAAGCTTGTTTGTGATACCCAGTGAAGCTTATTGTAGAGTACCTTGAATGTTGTGGATTAGCCCCACTATGGAATTGAGAAACAGCATAGCTGCATCTGAGTGGTGTGTCCCTTGACTTAATAAGCCACAGTGGGAAGCCTGGGTTCAGTATTATACTGCCTTACAAGTGGAAAGAAACCATAATAATATCTTGTATGTATTCAGGTCTTGTACGTTGTGAAAGGTAATTTAATTGTGAATTGGGTGCAGGAATTTCAGTTTCCAGAACCTGACAAATAACAGTTTTCTGAGGTTATCAATTAGTCTATTGTAATGAATGTTCTTCATGGCATGCCTCTCCTTGTTAATTAGAAGGGATTTTTACTCCTGTTTATCAAGTCAGGGCAAGTATATTACCTTTTCCTCTGCACTGCTTATGATAAAGTGCGTATCCAGATTGTTTTGTGAAGTGTCCATGTGAATATTTCACTGCATGTGCATCTGCACATTCATACACTGTGTCTTCTGAGCTCCAACCTCTAATGATTTTTCAATACATTAAAAAGATCCAAAATGCAATTGTTTAATCTCTTTTTATTTATACTTATCAATAGAAATTCCCCTTTTCTGTGTAATAATGTGTTTATGACATTAATTACCATGCCAGCTTAGACCAAGGCAATTAATCAATGCTACGCACTACAGAAACAATAGACTCAGAATCAAGTTCTCTGAGTACAGAGGTGAAGCTTGTACCTTCCATAAATGAGAACCTGCTTGGCAGAGGGGAATTTGGACCCTGGTTTGGATCTTTCAACCTGTGTTTGTTTAAAAAACAAAACCAAAAGCAAGTGCAAATAAAAAACCCCAGCTGTTTCCTATTCTGTTTCATTCCTACAGGTTGAAGCAATCCTTGTAAACATTTTTGGTGGGATCGTGAACTGTGCCATTATCGCCAATGGTATTACCAAAGCCTGCCGAGAGCTTGAGCTGAAAGTACCGCTGGTGGTCAGACTGGAAGGTGAGTGCTGATGGTTTCAGACAAAACTCGTCCCTCAGGCGTGCAGTAATCCACTTTGGCTTTCTTCCATCTCAGAGCTCTAAAGAGGTTAGTCCCACACAATACAAATATGTCTAATTCTTCATCCATAGCGTGACCTGAAGTCAATAAAGTCTTTCCTTACATATTTCTGTATCCCTGATCCCTTGTGGTACTCGCAGCAATAACATATTGCAATGAAAACATTATGGTCTTGCTTCTAGGATTTGCAATGCAAATGGAAATTATTTTGATGAAAGTTTCTGTTTACTGGAAGGTATTTCTTTTTCAAATGGTTTTTTACTGAATTGCAGTTCCATTATTGCTAAACCTGCAGCAACATACAGTTTTCTTAAATTTACTCCAATATCATAATTAAAAGAAAGATGTTAGAAACAGTATTTGTGAGAGAGAGATTACTGTAATGTGTTCTTCTGCCCAAATATCCAGTCCAATTAAAATCCATTAAAAACAAGAAAATTTGGTAATGGTAAGGAATTACTTTTTTTTTTTTTTTTTTTAAACTACATCCAGCATTGTTAAATTGGAAACAAATAGGTAACAGAGAGGTAAGAAAGAGCATTTTTTGGCATTTACTGGCTTTAATGTAATGGCAGATTGAGTTCTTCTCTAATTTCTGAGAAGTACCCTGAAGGAGGAAGGGAGATTATTCTTCTGCCATCGAATTAAAGTGTTTTGATTGTCATCAGCACATAACTCTGGTAAGCTTAAAACATTTCTTTTTTGCTGAGTAAGTTTGGAAAATAGAGGTTTTTCTAGTTTTTGGTTTGGTTTGGTTTTTTTAAGGCCTGTTCCTCAAAAACATCAACATTCATGTTTGCTTGTGTGCAAAGAGCCTAAAATGTCCTGTCACTCAGCGTTGGTGGTGAAAAGAGGAAATGCATCCCTTTATGTACCTGAGGTACAAAACAAAGGTGGCTTTTAACAATATGGTAGAGGGCGGGGGGGAGGAAATGTTCTGAATACACCAGACTTTCTCCTTTTCAAAAAAGAAAGTTACCAGGACTCATGAGGATGCAGATTACTCCTTTGGTTAGAGGGGTCCTTGCTTTGCCTTTCACGAGAAAGCGGGGTTTCCCATCCCTCCTCCTCGTGCTACATTGCGCATGATACGTAGGTCACGTCAGGGGAGACCGCAGCCTGCGTGACATGCAATTTTGTCCTGTAAAAGTTCTGCTGTGCATTTCACTGCAGGGTTTGAACACTTTCCAGAGTGTGTTCTTGGTTTAACATGGGTAGACTTTTGCTTTGGTAAGTTCAGAAAAATTTAAATGCTCTAAAATGGAAGATTTTTTTTGGATGATGCAGCACCGCTGAACACCTTAAGAGAGTAAGTAGATAGTTTAATATGGATGAAGGAGAGACTGATGGATGTTGGTCAGAATCAGGAAAGTTTTGTAATATAAAATCTCATTGTTTATCAGCTCTAGGCAATGTTGTTTAGCTCTTTGTCGTAGCAAAAAAACTTCTCCTGTCTGTCATAGCTGGGAAAAAGTTTATCTGTCAGATCTGCAAGACTTCTCATCTATTGTAGCTGTTGTTTTTTAGGTGAAGATATTGGAAAAGCCATTAGTTTTCCTTATGAACAAGATAGTTGCAAATCGTTTCTATTGCAATATTTGAAACCAGTATAAGAGAAACAAGAAAATCAACTTGCTCATTTTAAACTGCAGTCTGCTAGATCCACCACTGGGTTTTCTTGACCTTTCTCCAGTACTTTCAGTATTTCCGTGACTGTACACAAGTAAGGGTGAATATTTTTTTTAATGTGACTTCTGGGAGATTGCAAGAGGCAAAACAGTCCCTGGGCTGAACGAGGAGAGTCTTGGTGGTGCTACTGTACTGTGGAGTTTGTCTGGAAGAGAAGGCGTGGAGCAGGAGGGCTGCGGCACAAAGCCCTGCAGAGGTGACTGCATGGTGCCTGTTCCTCTTGTGCCTGCAACTTTTGAGACCCATGTGCTGCTTCGTCCACAGAGACCGAAGCTGAATCCTCAGAATGTCGAACACACATTGTAACGCAAACATCTTTTGTTGATCATCTTCCTGTGATCCCTCACTCCTTACTAGGTTTGCAGTAATGCTTCTCCTAGACTAGCTGCTGACTCCAGAGATGGCAATACTGTGTTTTCTTTAGGAAACCCTGTTCCAGTGTAATATGGCAAACTCTCATTTTAAGTTTTTTTAATTCCTTCTCTTATTCTTAGTGTTACCCATGAATTCATCCTAACCAAAGAGCTATGATGTTTACAGCCTTCAGATGTTGTACTTAGAAACTGTTAGCTTGTAAGTCCTGCTTTCTCTGCCTCTTTAATCACCCAACCAAGCAATATATATATATGTTTGGTTCTTTTAATCTTTCCTCAGAAATCAATCCCTCTGGATCCTTAATCATCTTCCTTGTTCTTCTTTGAACTAACTCACACCGGGTTATCTAAACACATAAGGATTTTGAATTAATAATGAGTACTGTGGAAGTCATAAGGCTACCCAAGACTTTTTAAAACATTACCGATAACATTTTACAATTCAAAAGGAGAAAAAGGGACAAGCAATGGTTTGGATTTCCATTCTGAACATTTTTCCAACAGAAGGTTCATGATTATTCCAATAAATCTAACAGATTTGTGACCTGCACTTTAAAGACTCTTTGCTCGCATGCACTGTATTACAAATGTCTTGATGACTAGAGTTTTAATCAGTCAAATCTGTCTTGATTTAGCAGGATTCTGTGGACGAATCTTTGTTCTCAGTTGTATAATAATTACAAGCTGTTTTACCAGTGGATAAAGAAAGGATTACTCTCCTCTTTGAAAATGGTAACTTTATAATTACGTGTATTTACTTGCCTTACTGATAAGGCAGGAACTCACCAGCTGAGACACAGGATTATTATTGTTTAAAAGGCTCATGGATAAATGGAGAAACCACATATTCCAAATTTTATCTTTTACAGATGTAGAAAACTAACTTGTGCTGGTTTTATGCAGCATTTTTCCCTTTTAAAGTGTAATGTACTTCAATTAAGTTTTGTGAAATCTAACTAGGAGAGCTGAATGGAAGTTAAACTTTGTTTCTCATTTATGTAGCTCAGAGTTAGATGAAGAGAGGAAAGAATAAAAAAAAATTGTGAATTAGATGTCCTCTTCCTATGCTAGAAATTTTACATTCTCTCTCTTTCAACAAATTAATTCTCTGCCTCTCTGGTCATAGGACAAGGAGAATTGGGAGGATTTAGAACTGCTTAATATGTTGAAATGCTGCTCGAAGCAAGTTGGCTTTTATTCAAATGTCTGAATCCAAAATTTCCTATTATATTTTCAGGCACATGATTAGTCACCTGTGTTCTTCAGAATCTAATGGGTTTTTTTAACATATTCAGAAATCTTTTACACACAAGTGAAATTTTGCTCCAATTTGTATATCTTACTCAAAAATAGGGTTTTGTATGTATGCCTGCGATTTTTTTATTATTTTTTTTTTTAGTACCCCAGATTGCCCATCAAGAGAGAAGAATGAGGTATTTCAAAGTCACATTTAGAACTTTATTCTTATCAGCCTCTGAAGACATCTTCAAACCCATCCCTTATTCTCCAGTACCTCTGTCTTTGAGACCTGAGAGGCTGTGAGTTCCTAACCTCTGGGCTAGCAGAAATGACATCACCTAGGTCCATGCCGAAGGGGGAAATTTGGCTCTTGATATGCTCATCAGTGTAGCATATCAAAGCTGAACCATTGCTCTTGATAATGTAACATGGTCACAATGTGTTCACATAAATAATAATTTTCAGACATTCTGCATATTGTAAAATATTTTGTCATAGCAGAATGTTTTGGGTAGATCAGATTATTTTTTATGTTAGTCTTCTATTTGTTAGGGTATATCAAACATATACTCCCCTTATATCTTATTTACTTGAAAGGCTAGAAATGGCATTGCAGAGCCTTGCATCCTCTCCAGCCATCAGCATTAAACCAATTTAGTCTGTTCCTAATGGTTTTGTGACAGTGCAAGTGAATAACTGAGCGTTATCAAAATCCTATTGGAGTATGGTTGGGGGTGTTTTATTAGTTTGTTTGTTTTCAGTCAACCTATGCCGTCCTCTTGACTCATTTGTAACAATGTGTGCTGGTATAATCTTACAATTTATAGAAACATGCTTAGATAGAATATTTATTACTACCATTTTTAGGTAATGAGTTGAATAGATTCACTTCGCTAGTTATAGCAGAGATTTCAAGGCAATAGAAGTGTAAATGTGAGGGTTTGCATGTACACAGACAGAGAGGTGGTTGCAAAACCCAGGTTTCAGAAGGGGAGGATATTTAGATTAAAGAGCCTGAAAGTATTTGCTGATAAAATTATATCTTTCCTGGTTTTCCATGGAGTGTCATCGACAGTAATATGTGTCAGAAGCAAACAACTTCATTTTTTCATCAGAAAGCCATTCCTATATCAGGAGTTAAGTTAAAAAAAAAAAAATAATAATAATAATAAAAAACCCACAAACAACAAACCCAAGCAAACCAACACCCCAAACAAAACAAATGAAGAACAAAACCCAACGCACCCACCGCACCCAGCAACAACAACCCAAGCCTGACATCCTTCAGTCCTCTGAATTTTCCCTGCTTCTCAGTTGGCTGCAGTGCAGGTGAAGGGCAGGTTATTCTGAGAGCCTGTGTATGGGATTCTGTTTACAGTTCTCTGACACCATCCAGTGGCAGGAGGTTAATGTTAGAACAATGGGATTATTTATTTGTTTATTTTAATGTCTACTGCAATAAGATGATACCCTTTCTAGATTCTTAAATGTTTCCATTGTTTGCTGAATGTTTAGTTTTAAAACTTTTCTCTCTGCTTTTAGCAGGATCTCATTATAATTTCCGTATGCTCCGTGTATCTAAAATACCGATCATAATGGGGTAAAAAGCTATCATTAAACAAAAGAAAATTGCAGCAAAGGAAATCCTTGCTGAAAAATATGTTTAGTTGTTTGTCCTGCCTATAAAACAGTTTTTATTTAATAAATACAAAATGTACCCTCACTCTTTTGACTGCAGTGAGGTTTTTTTTCAGCTTTCATATTTTCATTTGTCTGCATAAACTCCCCCCTCCCTTCTTAGTGGGCTGTGTTTTGTATTGATTTTGTAATGCGTGTCAGACGAACGGTGTGCAGAGCAATCAATGCAGAGCAGAATAGATCCAATGTATTGTTCCCACTCTGACCTGTTAGTAAATTAATATTGGCCACTTAGTGAAGAGCAAAAGTTAGTTTTAAATACTACGTGGCTGTCGCAAACAGCATAATATTTTTCTCTGTGGGAAAACTTCCATGAAAATTTTTCTCTTTCCTTTTTTTTTTTTCCCTCCTTTGTCTTGTAGAATCCTATTTAAGAGATCAGTACAATCTTGACTGTTTTAAATGTTTATCACACCTGTATCTAAATAATAGATAAAACCTTCAAGACTTGATGGGAATCGCTATACAAATGTGAGGAACTTAACAGAGAAGAGAACCTTTGTAATGCGTTCTGACTTCCCTGTACGGTTCTGTACTGGCAATTAGCAGCTTCCACATTACATTATTACAGGATGGTTGAAAAAAAGAATCAAACATTATGCTCTTTTTTCCCCACAGTACTCTTTTTTTCTGTAGGAAAAGTCCTGTACAGTTCTGGATGTTACTATGCAACCAAATCCCCCTTCTGTCAGAGATTTCTGATGTCTTTGACCTTCCTACACAAGTCCCACAGTGTGTCTTCTGCATGGCGATGGGCAGCATGACCTCTTCTGCCAGGGCTTTTAAGCTGCTGGCAGATGGGGTCCCACGTTCCTCTTCCAGACACCTGCCTCTCCTATCGCAAAGCGCCGGGGCCTGCTGCGACAGAGATGTCTTTGGTTTCTCAGTGCCGGGAGTGGGAATCCTGACCTCAGCATACTGTTGAAAAAGACTTGAATTTCTCTGCTTCTGCTGTACAATTTCAGACGTTTTGTAAAGTCTGCCAAAAAAAAAGCAAAATCACCCTTTAAAATGAGCATTCTGGAAGTTGCACAGTAAAGAGTTTGCTCCTTCCTTGGTTAATAATGAAGGATATAATTAGAGTATAGCTCCAAATATAATTAAAATTCATTTTGCTAGGTCTAAGAACTACAAAGTAATTAAACATTTTGACATGGCAAATGAAAAAGGAACTTAATGCGGAGGAGGGGGTTAGAATTGATCCTGAAGAGGATCAGCTCCGGGTCTTGTGCTTGTGACTGGTGGTGTGACCCCAAAGAGTGGTTTCCACGTCCTCAGTGGGGTATCTAACTCCAAGTGCTGCTCTGGTGCAGAGCATATCGGTGAGCAAAACTGTCACTTGGCTTTGCTGGGAAGGCTCTGGAGAATTCGTATTTTCTGTTTGTCTTTTGTTTTCCAACAAGAATCAGCTAGACTAAACGGGAAGGTGATGCACTTGTTTCTTACACATGTGAAAAACATGCTTTCCTGAAATATTTTTTTTTTTTAATTTATGTTTTTTTCCTTTACTGTGCATGTAGTCGGTTGGCTAAATTTGAGCTCTTTATGTATGAAATAGAGCACTTGTACTGTATAGCCGTACAGTCTCCTTTGACGTGGGATAATTTAGTGCAGCAGCAGCGGAGGGAACAGTGCCACGCTGAATGCTGCAGACACCTCTGTGTTCCCCTCTTTTAGCAGAAATGCAAAAAAGCCTATTCAAGAGCAGCTCAAAACCAGTTAGATTTTTCAGGATTACCCAAATCTTTGTCTTTCAATAGCCCATTTTGCAGCTTTCAGATAACATGGGTGAATTTTGTTGATTCACTGAGTGCTGACGAGCTGTACCTGCTTGTTGTTAATAAATGTGTTAAATCTTCAGTGTCTTAAAGGCCTGATACATGATCCATTATCCATTGCTCTTGCTGGATGTCCCGACTGACTCTGGTGGATGTTGGATTGACCCTCTAATCTTCACAAAGCCCCTCTTGCAGATGCAAGTGCTATTACCGAGTGCCTTGTCTGTCAAAATTGTTATTGAAAATAAGAGTTCGTTCTTCTCAACTCAGTCTAAACCAGTCATCGAATCTGTTGTTAAACTGAAACGATGTGAGGTTTGAAGCATTAACTGCTTTTATAGAGATTTAATAGAAGATGCTCATTTATTCATTAATATTAATTAGTAACTACAGTCAATATTCTTTTTTAGGAACAAACGTTCACGAAGCCCAGCGTATTCTGAATGAAAGTGGACTCCCCATCATGTCTGCAGATGACCTTGAGGATGCAGCAAAGAAGGCAGTGGCTAGCGTGGCCAAAAAATGACAACTTAAAGATTATTCTCATGGAAAATGTGTGTGTTTCACAAGGCGTCATTCCTGTTGTTATTTCAGAGAGGATTAGTGGAGTTTTTCGAAGCGGTCATCAGTGTCGGTGGACTTAATTTGTGCTACATGGCAAACTCAGGCCATAGGCTTGCAAGTCAGGCTTCAGAAATTTTGCAGCTACATTCTTGAAAAGTTTGTATGTCTTCATCTAAGTTTGGTCTTTTTGTTACTCAGAATTCTCAGAAGTAATACTTCACTTCATACAGCTCTTTTTCTGCTTTCCTTCCAAAATTGTCACTGATAAACTCATGATAAGATACAGTAATTACTAATTGACTTCTATAAACAGGATTGTTCTTTAATCAAACACACATAGTTCACCTAATTCACAATATTTTCATTCTTTTTTTATATTGTAAAGAGCAAACTAATAATGGGTTTATATTTTTATGGACTTTTACAATAATGTAAAAAATTGTGCTCACAGTATCTATTTTTATTCAAATGAATAATGTTTATTTTCTTTTTTGAAACCACACATTTTGCCTTAAGATGATTTTCTTTTGTAGATGCCAAAGTATACCTCACAATAGGAAAAGGGATCGAGCAATTGGGAGTGAAAGGACCTTCCATTCTTATACTGTGCCTATAAGCCAGCAAAATGTGATTAATTTTATTTTCTAGTTTTTGGAAATGAGGTGCAGTATTTCTAGGTATGACAGTGCCATACACAGAGCTCGAGGAGGACGTGTCTGCCACTAAGAAAATGGCTGCTAACTTTTTAAAATAACCTCTTTCATAAGTATGTCACTGCTGTGAGGTTTTAAAATAAGTGGAGAACCTGAAGCAGTTTTCTGTCAGGAGCAATTCTTCAATTGATTTAACTTTCAAAAACCATTTCTGATTTATTGGGAATAAAGCACAAATTATTTTTTCCATTTTTAAAGTATTTGATTTTTCAGGGGTCAGTAAAAATACATACAAGAAAAAAGAAAAAAAAAGTAAGTTTCAGTACTCAGATATTGCCCAAGATTTATTTTGATTATATATTCTTTTGTACCAGTCAAAATTCAAGCTGTTAGTTACACAAATCATTCATTCAGGGAACAGAAGACAATACCAAATGGCTTGTATAACTAAAGAACTCAGTACAAATCTCACTCAGCGCAGGAATTACATGCTGAAAATCATCAATAAATTTGAACAATGAACAAATGAGTGGATATTATGATCTGGTCTTGTAAATGGGCAGAGAGGTAAAAATTTGTCTAATAAATTCTTAATTGTGATTTTTGTGCGGCTCTAATCAATACTATGTTCTACTTAGAAAAATGTAAATAAATTTTTCTTGACATTGCCATTAAAACTGTTACATTAAAAATAAATTATCTGCACTAATCTCTGTCTCTTGACACAAATAGTGTAGATAGGTTGCTATCATCAATTACTGTAGGATTTTCTTCTCCATTCCTTTCTCTACATATTGCTCAAGGAAAAAATGTATGACCATTAGTTTAGCAATAAATATGCCACTAGGTATGTACTTATTGACTGAATGAAGAAGGGTATCATTAGCAGTTCTCGTGAAGGTGCATGGAAGCACACTGCTTTGAAGGAAGAAATGTTTACCTCACCACAATAAATAAGTCACACTCTATTTTATATATTTTAATACTGGAAATAGAAGCATTCTGTGGAAGAACTGTTTATGCAATGTTGTCGCACACTGTGTATCTAACTTCTGGTCTCAAAATCATTTTACGTGTACGTGATTATTACTCCGCAAAGATTAACACTATGTATACCGTTTTGTCAAATAAATGTAAAAGTGAACCCGTTTAATGACTTTCTATAAAATAGAAAATTGTTTAATTTGTCTGTTGTTTTCTGTATTCTTCCATTCAGCGTTTTGTTACAGGTAGGTGAAATCAAATGCATAGGAATTTAGTTTCAGGTGGGTCATATTGGCATACTCTCATATACATGCTTTTTAACTAAAAAAGTAATTATTTTCATCTCTCTATATATATCTTTTCTTATACAGGCTAATGACAGTACATACAAGTTTTACTCCTCTTAAGCCATATGCAGATTAGAACAATATCATTTTTAATTGTCAGATGTCATATGGAAAATTTCATAAGCTCTGGGTTTGTATTTTTGAACGTTTGGTGTTCCAGTTGTGCCAGGTCAGTGTTTGCTTTCTGTAACCGGCGGCTCTTTCTGTGTTCAGCTTGGTGTGGTGCTGTGTACTGGTTTGGTTTGACTGGCATGGGTCATATCTCTGCGTAGGGAAATGTGTACAGCTAGTTTTGGTCTCCCTTGTAAAGGTGTTTCAGTTACACTTCCTGTGATTTTTGGCTGTTATAAATTGCAAGTAAACACAATGCCTAAAAGAGATGCTTTTGCCTTCGCTGAAGCACGCAGTCGCATCCCGGCAAGAGTGCGGTTTGCTGTCCTCGACAGCCCCCCTCTGCGGGGCAGGATGCAAGCTCCGCTCCAGCCCGCCTTGCTATAGCTTAAACCCAAAAGGGACAGGTGTGAGAATGCCCCCCCACACACAGAAAGGCAACGGCGGTGTAAGCAGTGGGTAAGTTCCAGTTAATCCCCTTTGTGAAAGTTTTAAGTGGGATTTAGGTAGCCCTTAAATCTTGACATTTCAGCCTGTATTAATAACGCTCGGTAGGACCGGGCACTTAGAAGGCAAAACAGGTGAAAACTGTTAATGCTGACATTGTGTTACATCTTTAACAAGCTACCTTTAAATTCTCACAGCAAAAGTGTAACAGCTGGGAGTTCTGGAGTGATGTCCTTAACGTGCATTTACTATCCTATTTGTCAGGCCTGTTCTTCCCTACATCCGGAAAAGCAGCTGGTATCATTCCAAACTTCTGGGATTGGAACAGCGTGTCAGTGCAAATCCGTCACCAGGTGAGATCCCCAGCAGGGCCGTCCCTTCGCGGTGGAGTTTGTTTCCCCAGCGAAGAGCAGAGCTCTGCCGCTTGCCTTGCCCTCCGTGGTGAGCCTTGCCTGCACCAGTGGGGCATTGGCAGACCTGGGCACCTCCAATAACCGCTGGGTATTATGTCTCAGGTTGGCCCGGATGGCTCCCCTGTGCTGAGCGCTGAGCACGGTGCTTGCTGAGTGTGCTAAGAGTGGCCCAAAACACAGGTCTGACCAGCCTCGATGGGCTAGAAGAGCCAGGAAGTCCGTGTGCACAAGGCCAGGTGCTGGCAAAGCCATGTCCTATCATAAAAGCTGTCAATTTAGTTACAGAAATCTAAAAACCTCCTAGGCTTAGTGCTTTATGACACAACATGTAAAAAGCTAATACTAGATGCTGCTGTAAGCCTCTGAACTGATTGAGAGGTTTCACGCCGTGTTTTTCTTTTGGCTGTCTTTCAGAAAATTGGAGTTTCTTTTGAAGTCAAGGTCAGCTCTAGCAAGGGGCAAGTGGGGGAAAGCAGGTCATCGCATGTCTTATCATCTCAAATTCTCTCCCCTTCTTCTACTAATCTTCCTGCTATTTTTCCCCACTTCTCCACCCACATAGCTCCCTCCCTGTGCTTCCTCACTGCTTACGGTATTGTCCTCAAAACTGGCCGAGTCCACACCACTGGGTTTTGCTAGGATTGCGTGGTTGGGCCGGCTGGTCTGGAGCTGGATGCTTTGTGTGAGCATCCAGTCACCTGCCTGGGAACTGGGGGTGCTCTGGTCAGCCCATCTGCCAACACCAGCCTGACACTGTGCTACCAGAGACATCAACAACCAGGTGCCACGGGTGTACACCAGCCCACAAGCTGCCCTAGAGTCCTCTCAATGCCTCTTCCCTCCTTGTCCATTGCTGTCTAAGACATCGAACTCCTGCATTCTCAACTTGCTTCTATACAATGGGAATAAATGCAGGAGCAGAAATGGGCTGAAGAGCAGTCTGACTTTCCTGCTCAGGAGTGCTGGGCTGTGAAATGGGACCATGTTTCAGAAAAGTTGTAGACAGATATGTTCGTAAGAGATAAGAAGAGTGAAAAGCATGGGGAAGCTTGACACGCATGTAAAGGGCTGCTTCAAAGAGAGAAGAAATGCTCTTATTCAAGGAGAAATAGTCTTCCTCAAGTCCAGTGTGGACAGCACAAGCAGTGAGGAGCTTTGACTGTGCTGAGGGACGTTGAGGTCAGACTCGTAGTCATGAGGTAAGCCAAGGAATAGGCTGTGAAATCATCAGTCGGTGTTTTTTTAGAGCTAGATGAGCATGTGTCAGGGATGGCTTAAGAAGAGTTGATTTTTGCTTCAGGGCAGAGGGATGGATGAGGTGACCTTCCAGCTTGATCCAATAGGATTTAATGCTTGTTGGTAAGGTTTTGTTTTCTTATTTTCTTCCTAACTTGTAGGTATGGGGAGGGAAAAGGAGGACAGATCTGGTGAATTCTTGAAACAAACTGTTTTTAATTTAGTCACCAAGAATGATCTGCAGCTGCCAGGGAAATGAAAAGCAGATTATGCAAACTCAAGACTTTCCCTAACAATGGGAGCAGTGTTATTGCAATGCATAAAAGGCAGAGCAGAGAATTAGGGGTATCTATCAACTTTAATATGTTTAATTTTAAAAGGAACAGGTTGCACCAACAATTTTTTTTTTTACTTAATGAGGCCCATTCATAAGTAGAATAACAGGATTTGCCTGTCACCCAGAGGAAATCTTGCTATGTGTATTTGTACTTTGGTGCAAAACTTCTGTTGATCGCAGTGATTTAAAACTTTTTCCAGCCCAGCTGCAGTCAGTTTGATGTCAGGATCCTTTCATCTGGAGGCAGATGCACCCTTGGTAGAATCCTGAACACGTCTATGTCTTTGTTCAGCCTCACAAAGTACCAGCTAAAGATTAAAAATATAAGTATAGATGGATTATTGCATGTTAGTTCTCAGAGATAACCGCTATGAGATAAGATTTGATTTATCTAAGACCTGGTAGCCCCTCCTGCAGACTGATCTTTAGTGCATCTGTGAATTTGGCCCTTTGCAGTTCCCTATTCTGCCAGTGTTTGTGGGTGCTGAGCTGAGTAGGGACAGTAATAGTAGAACATCGCATAGCATATAGTGCTCGCCATTTCTTGGGGCCATTCTTTTCCTATAGGACTTAGAGCATTGAAGAGGGAAAAGGTTTTCTATGTATCTTGGATCTAATGCGATGCTGGAGGCAGGACTCACCTTCATTCTGGTGTGCAGATAGACGCAGGCTGCTCCTGACAAGCTGCTTTCCACATGCTGTTTACGTGCCCTGATGGGCAGGCCAAGGGCAGAAAACTGGGGAGCCCACAGGACTGGATGCGGATGGCAAGTGGATCCTCACTGGGCCTCAGGGAAGGCTCTGCTCCACACATCTTCTGTATCTCACACTGTTTGCAAGGAAGAAGTTCCACACTGGAGTTGTGATAGTTTCCCACCTCTGCCTTCCTTGTATCCTTGGAGTACTTCCACCTCATCAAGAAGGTGAAAGCAAGAGCAATGCCATGAGGACAGTATTCCCTTCTCCCATCGTCTTGGCACAGGAGATGCATCATTCTGGACCTCCTTGTGTCTGCATAGTTGGGGAAATAGCCTGGACCTCAATTCCCAATTAAATCCCGGCTAATTTGTAATGAAATCTCACAGGGATAGCCAAGCCTGGAGAGAAGGAAGCAGCTGACAGAAATAGGTTACTCGACGAATTAAGTGCTGTTGGGATGTGCAGCATGGAAACTGGGTCCTTTGTATTTACCAGAACAACTCTTCTGAACACACACATGCATACAAGCAGGCCATCGTCAAAGAGGTGACAGTGACAAAGTATCGGTAAGTGAATCTGGGAAAGGAGGGCTCGGAGAGATCAAGTGTAAGATTTTTTGCATTTCTCTAGATACAGAGATGAGAAAATGAGAAATTTGATCTTTCTATTATAATCGACATAAAGAATTACAGGGCAGCAAAAGGCCACACAGCTAAACAAAGCTGTTCCCTTTAAGTTTATTTCAAATGTCTCTTGGCTTCAGCACTGTGTCCTTCAAGCCTTTCTCTCTGTAATTGCATGTGGCAACCTCTTTACAGCTAGATGCCGATTGCTGCTCTCCAGCCGCTCCAAAACAGAAATAAAAAATAACAGGCAAGAAAGGGCATTGCAGCAAGTACTTAGGAGAGACGTTCCTCCTTTGTTTCACAGATGGGTCAGCAGAGGGGTTTAGAAAATGCCATTTTGTTCAGGAGTGCTGTTTTGTTCGACTCCATGACCAAACACTGGCCAATATTCAGCAGCTCAGTCCCCGTAACAACTTTCCTTCCTTGTGCTTCCATTAAAAGACCTTACCCTGCAAGGCAGCACCGTTCAGGAAATAAATGGTATTTGATGCTCTGCCTTACCTGTGCTGCTTGCTTAGCAAAAGTGACCTTTTGCCCCAGCTACGTGGGACCAGAGGCTTCATTCAAAGGATATTGGCAGCAGCACGGTGTTAATCTCCTGCAGCTGTAATATCCTGGTCTGTAGGGGAGCCAGGTTTGTGAAAACAGCCAACCTGCAGCTTTGGAGGGATTCACGCTGTGTTTCAATAGGAGAGCAGCAGCGCTGCCGTTGAACATCAGAGGACTCATCCTCCCTGTGCCACCAAGCAATGGATGAGATGGGGTTTGCATAGCAAACACAGACCAACATGGGTCCTGCCCTTATGCACCTCTCTGCTGTGTACAGACAAGCTCAAAGTTTACTATGAAGGTGTAAATCCTTTCTTTATCATTAGAAGATATTGGGCCTAAAATCCTCTGCTCCGGCGTAGGTTGTTAGGGTGTGCTTGACTCGCCTCTGAAAAGGGTGCCAGAGAAGCTGGTCAGTGTTGGCAGCTGTGTGCAAGGAGCTCCTGGAGATGCCTGGGAAAGCCAAGTTGTGAACTCGCCCTCTTTTTTTCCTCACACTGAGGCTGATGGGGTGCTTTTCTCACTGTCCCTTTTGCTTTTCCAGTTTTTGAGGGAAATATGAAAAGAAGGGCTTCTTAGGAATTCTGACTGTAGCAATCCTAGGAGATTTCCTGACTGATGTAAATAAAAATTGCTAAGGCTTGCCCAAAGAAACCAGTATTAATAGGAAGTTAGACAAATTCCTAATATTCTTCTTAGACCTTCTTGACTTGTCCATTCACTGAAGTTCAGCTTCGTTGATTAGCACTGCTCAGCCTAAACCCCAAGTTCCTGAGGTACCAGCAAGCCCTTAGTGCCAGCGGCTTTTTCTACTGTTTTCCCAAATGCTTTTCCCGTATTGTACAGCAGGAGGAATAACACTTCAGATGTGAAGATGTTAATCCTCTTTGAGTCGTGCTCTAAACAAGCATGTGCAAAACACAGGGAAAATGAAGCAATACATTATTTTGCATTTAATTTTCCCTAACTATTGTCTTCTAGCCCTGGTGAAATGTTTGACATACCACACCTCCACAGCTTGTCCGCTGAGTATCTGATAATCAGTCCTTAAATTTGCTTCAGAGAATACTCAGAGCAGAAAGTAAATTTTCTCAGACATGCTGAATGTCACCTACAAGAGAATGAATCTTTTTTCCATTATCACCATGATGGGTGCAGGATACTGCTGCTCTCATGCCGATGTCCAGAATGCCGAGTGCTTCCTCATCAAGACACAACTTTTGAGGACGACATCAGACTAGTGTCATTGATTGTCAGTTCTCCATGTATACAGCTCAGCCTTAGAGCTTCAATCCTATTGATTTCCTTAACATTACCCATCTATTGATTTTTCCGCTATCCTCTGGATTATGGTCATTGTAGAAATTTCTGCTTGCAAGCCTAAAGAATTCTTGCTGTCATGCTCCATCTGCTGAAGGCAGCCTGTGCTTGCATGACAGCTGCATTGGCTTTTCCAGTTGGGAAATTCCCATCTCCATCCTCATGAGGCTGCCCTTCGAAAACGGCTTGCTTTCAAAAGACACGGAGCGATCTGCCAGAGCTGTGCCTCCTTCTTAACGACTGAATTTCAGGTTTAATCATTAAGCTTGAGGTTTTTCACATCACAGCTTGAGTTCTTACCCAGTTGCTTCCAGATCTTGCAAAGATCTGAAAATGCAGCAAAAGCAGCAGAAGCGAAGCCCACATCTGCAGCCTGTACAGCAGGACTTTCATGTACGGCCCCTTTTGGTCTGCTGGCTGTTGCTGGTGTAACAGAACCCCCCCCACACACACAGTGTTCAAGTCTCTTCTAAGGCCGGTATTAAAAGCAGATAATTCAGAAAGTGCCTGTGTCACTCAGCCTTCAGGACGTAGCTGTGTAGTATCTCTACAGACATCCCAGCCCCCTCATCCCTAACTCAGAATATGTGGTTCACAATGAAACATCAATTTGGCAACTCAAGAGTCGGTGCTACTTTAAGAGTTTGCAGGAACTCCCTTTCCTCTCGTAGCACAGCAGTACTGTGTCTGCTCTGACTGGGGAGAGGTGGCTGAGACCTACCATGTCTGTAAATGCCTCCTATTTTGGTGAAGCTGAGCTGCCTCTAAACTGGAAACCTGCTCGCTGGGTCTTTCTTCCTGATATTTTTACAAGGTGGTGATGGAGACTGTGGAAAGATGCCTTTTGAATGTGTCTTCCAGTTGCATAGCTCAAATCGAGACACTGGGGAATATCTCTGCTGTAGAAAACCAATGGTGAAAACGCTGTGTGTTACTGAATGGACATAACAGGCCTTTCAGCTGTGGAGGTTGGACAGTGGAGTTCACTCTGAACGCACCGTCAATGCACCAAAGGCGTTTTGGGTAAATATTAGCTAAGTCCTGACATGTTTGCAGCACTTGATCAGGGGTAGCAATGGAGTTGTTAATGGAACTGCTTGAAGGATTTTGTGACCCACACTGACTGGAAATGTTTGTCTGAAAGCTTTTAGCAAAAATTTTGCTTCTTGGTAAAATGAAAATTTTGAAGTTTAGATTTCTTCATGCCTGAATTGTCAGCACTGATTTTTTGAGCCAAAAAATCTTCAGAAGATTCCTACTTTTCTTTGTAGTAAACATAAATGCAATATTGTAATGAAAACTTCAACAGATAGGATTTTTCCACGGACTTCACCCCTTCAATTTTCAATCAATTCTGTCTTTCCCCAGAAAGAACAAAAGAAATCAGATTGATAAAACAAAACAACTTACTGATAAAATTCTACTTATTAATTAGGCACAGTAAATACATCCATAACAGTGTAACGTTTCATTTCTCAGGCCTAAGCTCCGAGCAGGAGTGCGAGTGAAGGCTGCTCTCGCAGCAGGAGCCACTCTGGCGTTTCTGATCTGCTGGTCATGGGGGAACCCTTTGTGGTGGGAGCAGCTGCTGCAGCCCCTCGCTTCCATCCCTTCCCTGCCTCTCCAGACTGGCTGGACGCCAGCAATTAGAAACTAATTGAGAAGCTTTAAAAATGCATCTCTTCCCCATTCCTTCTGCTCTGTTTAATCCTCTAACAATCCCCAGCAGAATTCTTCACAAGGGATTTTGCACCGCTTTGCTGTTTGCTCAGTGTTTGGAGTAAAGCAGGTACCTCAGCAGAGCGGGGCTGTTTGGGACCCAGGAGGGACTCACTTTTCCTGACGTCTTGTCTGCCGCTCTATCCTCCTGGGCAGTCCCTGTTTTTGCAGAAACTGGGATGTCACCTGGTTGCACATGCGTGTCCATGTCCCAGAGCTCATGCACTTACTGAAAACCAGTGTGGCACAGTGATTTTGGTGGTGTGGATGGAGATCAGGACGTGGCTATGACAGAGCAGGTAACACTGGCAGGTATTTCTGTGCTTTTCCCTTATCTCAGTTTAAAAATAAAATCTAATGCTATTGATAGCCTAAGAATTTCCCAGAAGCGAGAAGAAAGCAGCTTCATCTCCTCTTCACTGGCTTCTGGCCATTTCTGGACACATGATAAATGTATTACTGTGTTCTTTGCCTGGCAGTGAGGAGCCCAGATTGGTGATCAAGGGCCCATTGTACCTGGCATTATCCAAACAAGCAACGCTGAAGTCAGGCAGTGCCTTGGAAAGCCAGAGATCCTCTTCTGATTTGTAAGTCTTCCTCTGACTTGTAAGCCATTCCTTCTCCCCATTAGTCCCTGGCGAAAGCTGATTATTTCCCGCAAACAGCAGGGAGTGAAGACAGTTATCCACCCCCTTCCTACAGCTTCTCCCTTGGTTCTGCACCTCCTTCCTGCTCACTCCATGTCCTGGCATCCTCCTGCTGTTTGTTTTCTCATCACCAAGTAATCCAGAATACCAGTGGAGTGTCGGGAGGGTGTTAGACCTTTGTTTTCATCATTAGATTATACTGACTCCATGGAGTGTGGATCAGACCCTGTGTTATTGCTGTCATAACTATTGTCAGTGGAGCAAGATTTTTGCCCAAGGAAGGACTTTGAACGCAAGCAATTTAAATGCCCAGTGTGTTGGGTTTGCA
>VXBL01007152.1:10733-23565 GCA_013400195.1 Aramus guarauna
CCCTTCCCTTCCCCTACAGCTATAGGTTTGGCAGATCCCCATACTGTGTGTCAAGCTGTGATACTAACACACTTCCACACTGCACAAAAGAGAGCTTGAGCCATCTTTCAAATTGGTCTTCCAATTTGGAAGTCATCTACATGCATGCACGTAAGAAGAATTTAAATCTTGCCTCATTCTACATAAGCAATTGGAAGGGAAGTTAATTACTCATAAAAAATGCTGAGTTTCATTTTAATAGCATGTTACTCTGGCTTATGGATTTGTGTAATATGTCTCATTCTGTCCCCTGCCATTTTTCCTGACAGATCTTTTGCAGTGGCCAAAAATCAGCAAGTGCAGATCACCTGAACTGGAGACATTTTCATGTTATTGGACTGATGGAAATTTTTATAACCTCACTACTCCAGGAACAATACAACTATTGTACATGAAAAGGTAATAATATGGAAAGAGCAAAAGAAAGAGAAGTCATATATTTTGCTATGCCTGTTACCATGGTGCTGTTAGTTTTTTGCTATGATATGAGCCATATTGTTTTTAAGGTCATAAATCTGTATTGTAAGTGCGTATTTTTCAATGTCAAAATTTGATGTTAATTATTAAGTAAATTGCAGCAACAAGCGTTACTTGGCAGATAATTAAGAACACATTCTTACTAAATTAGGTCCAGGTTGCAGAATTCAACACTGAACCCTGTATGGCTTGAGAAATGAGTTTTTAATAGGGAATTTCAGTTTATTCCTTATCAACCTAACTTACAACTGTAAAATTAGTTATGTATTTGCACAGATGTGGAGTTTTGATACAAGCCCCCTTCAGATTTTCATTAAGGTTTCATAGATTTCCCGTTGATCAGTTCCTAGGTTAAAGTGTGAATGCGCATGTCCAGGTGAAAAGGCTGCTTTGAGATTGGGAATTACATTTCACTGAGCCGTGTTCAATTCTGATTCACATTCCATTTAAGCTCTTGTAATTTTCAGGTTGTTATGATGATTAGCCTCAAAGAGGGCATAGATATTACCAGTAATGGCTATTAAGGAAAACAGGCCTTTTGTTCACATGAATAGGAGAATGTGAGTTTCTGTTGCATCTAATGTACTGGGTTTTCAACCTTTTTGATCTACAGGCACTTTGTACTGGTGATGATACTTTGCTTAGCAAACTTAAGCCTAATGGCAAGGCTGGCTTTCTTACTTGCTCTTCTGAGACCTCTCAGAAATGTAGGGATCCTAGTTAAAACCATTATTTAAGTGTAAATGTTCAGCTGACAGTTGTCAGTGGCATGTCCCATGAGGGCACAAACTTTAAAAATTAATTAAAACCTACCATAAAGCAGATCACATATTTCATCATTGTGCTAGAAATCAGAATACTGCAATAATAGATGTGAATTGAGCATCCACAATAAAAATATTTCTGTTTCAATGTGCAAGCAACATTTATGGCTCAGGGCTAAACTCTGTAATCTAACTCAGTCTCCTACTTAACACAAGCCATAGCATCTAATAGCATACACCTCTATCAAGTCCTGACTCTGGCAGAGCTACAGCATTTCCTTTAAAAATGTGTCTGGTCTCATCAGCTAAGCACAAGACCAGTGCTTAGTGACATAAATGCTTCTTAATTCATGCAGCATCTGCCTTTTTACTTCTTAAGCACCCACTCCAGTATTGAAAGCTGCACTTGGCATAATTGATTTAGCTTAATCCTCCTTCTGTACAGCTACCATAACTCATAGTAAGAAAAGGCATTTATGATATATTTTTAACAAACCAGGACTGTAATTTTTTTAAAAGACCTCTGTTCAGTCTACATTTGGGCTGAGAGATTGTATCAAGATAAAGAACAGCAACAACAGATCTGTTCACCATGAGATTTGTTTTTCTAAAGTGACTTTAGAAATACTGAATAAATGTCTGTCACTTTTCCCATAGATTATTTCTAAAAATTTGATTGTTCCCATTTTGCTTTAACTGAAGACTTTTTTGATTTTTAACCAGCTAAGTAGTTTCAGCTTGGCCATATGAAAATGACCCTACACAAGTGGCAGTGTTTGTCAGTCTGAAAGTTCATGCCAATCTCTATCACTCTGCTGCTTGTCTTTTTTAATAGGTGAAATTAATGTGATATTTCCTGCTGCAATTCTTTTATTTACAAAGATTATTTATGGATTTTTGAACAAAGTCAGAATAGAAAAACATAAGAAGTTTCTTGCTAGTAGTTCCAAGCCTGTGCTGTAGAAGTTCTGTATCCCGAGGAATTTAGCCCTTCCTCACTCACAGTGGTGTATTTCTCTTCCCTGTGTTCACATCCTGCAGTCCTGGGTTGGTTTGTGCCAGGTCTCCTGCAGCATCCACCCTTGGGCACTTTCCCGTGTGAGCGGATCAATGGTCCAGTGCCTACATACCGATTCAGCTCCCCAGGGACGCGCACCCCCCTGTCCTTGGCTTTGCAGGTGGTGCAGTACTGATCTGCCGTAAGGACTGGCTTTCAGTCTTTCAGACCTCATCATGTAGATGGGCATCTCACTGCAATTTAACTGTGCCTGAATAGCAGTTGCTTAAATGCGTATCAAATTTACCGAAGTTTGTGATTGCTGGTAGTCATTAGCACCAACCAGCGTAGCAAGATGTGTTTTCTGACTGTTCTTTTGAAAGCAGCATCCAAAGCATAGAAATGCCACTAACAGTACATGAGAACCTAAACTCATTTATGCAGGTTGCTTGGATAGTGGTTGGGTTTCACTGTAAATCACAATCAATATTGACATGTTTTTCTCACTTCCATGAAAGTTATGATTTATCAATAATACGTCTTGTAACTTCTATAATTTGTGCTTTGTAAGATCTATAAATCTCTCTCTCATGTATATTACATTTTTGTTGTCATTCTAGGAATGATGAAGACTGGAAAGAATGCCCTGATTATATCACTGCAGGAGAAAATAGCTGTTATTTCAACACGTCCTACACCTCTATTTGGATACCATATTGTGTTAAACTTGCCAATAAAGATGAAGTATTTGATGAAAAATGTTTCAGCGTTGATGAAATAGGTATGCTGCCATTATGTATTGTACCTCTGTGTTTTTATATCACAATAGATGTGATGCTTTAAGCTTTTATATTACTCATACTGTATTTCATTTTTCCCTTTCAGAAAGGTTAGTTTCTTAAAAATATAATATATAGGAAGGGATTTAGTTTTGTAACATATGCAATGTGATCCACACCAGAAAATATTGCCCAGATTGGAAGAAAGCTAAAAGGATAAAACCACATATGTGGTTTCTCAAATGTGTGCAGATGAGCTTACCTTTGCTGTCACTCTGAGCCCTTTCCAATGGATGCTATATACCCTTGTTCAGTGCGAGCAAGGGTGGTGTTAAAATCTTGATTCTGCAAAGTTCTGGAACCAGTTTTCTGTTCCTGAATCAATACTAATCCACAGAATCCAGATGTTTAGCATTTCTGCGCTAGAACTTGCATTTATTACAATATGAATTGTGACTGTCTGGGACTTTGTGGATGTTATGGCTTGTTCAGAGCAGTGGTGTATGTATATGCAATTAATTTATTCCTGCAAGTGACTAGAATACCCACTGGTCTCTTTTCTTCACCTGAGTAAAATTAGATTAATTTTTCAGATACTATAGTTTTTCAGTGTAGTTCTATATTAGTTACTAAAGATTTAATTTATCTTTTATTATTTCTAGTAAGAACTCTCAATTTACATTTTGGTGGAGAATTCTTTATGTCTCCATGCTTTATAAGCTGCTATTGGGAAATGTAGTTTAATAGGACATACATTCTTAGTCTTCTTTATTAGTCTCAGGTGAGATTTATGCAGACTGTGTCTACCGCCAATGGCAGGGTGCCTTCTTGTTATCAAACTTGGGGTGACTTTGTCATTGACTCATAGGTTCAGCATTTAATCAGCAAATAATGTGGTTAATATGCTTTTTTAGTCCTGAAATAATTTCATAGAGTGTAGTAAGAATGATCATTTCACTTTGAAAACTGGCTGTTTTATTCCAAATACTCTGTTTAAACAGTACTACCAGATCCTCCTGTCCACCTTAACTGGACTCTGCTAAATACTAGTCAGACTGGGATCCATGGGGATATTCAAGTAAGATGGGATCCACCACCAACAGCAGATGTTCAGAAGGGATGGATTACTCTGGAGTACGAATTGCAGTACAAAGAAGTTAATGAGACAAAATGGAAGGAGGTATGAACCAAGTATTTATTATACAATAGTCATAGTACGGTGCAGGCTTGTTCTGTCCCTAACACTTTTGTACTACTCTGAAAAGCAACAGGTTTGTAATTGCTAATTAGATGATACCTTAAGTCTTAAACAATATACCTATAATCTTCTGAAGTTTTCTAGCAAACATTGTAACTTTATGGGTCAAGATAGTTGGCACACAGGATAATAATAGCAAACCCTGAAATCTCTGTGTTAGATTAGAAAGTATCACAATAGTCAGATAAAATATTTCTCTATTGTTTTCCTAAACCTCAGCTATTTGAAACAGCGCGTGGTATTTTTAGTAGTTGGAACAGGAATATGTTGCTTGGAATATGTCACCTTGTCAATCCAGATTCTTCAGGATACCTGTAAAGTTCTAATATTTATAGTTATCATTTCAGTAGATTTGAGAAAAAAAAAAGCACGCCATATTTGAATTATAAATTTAAAATTTGATACAATAAGCAAATAAAAATAGTGCAACATAGATAAGATGTACAGATTTCATACCAGACAGAAATGGGATATTTGTCAATATATGGATAGTCCATGAAAATATAAAATATGTATAACCCAAATCTTTGAAGTTTTCTATTTGAAAATCACTTAACTTTTCCTGTAGGTAGTTTTCCTATTACAGGGAAGAAATTGTACCCAGCTTACCTGAATGCATAGGCTACATGCCAATGTGTCATGGCATATTTGTATATGGAGAACTCTCCCTGAATACTATTTCAATGAAATAAGAACATCATTTCACAGCAGAACCCTTCCTTTGCTTTCTTATTAATACGAACTGAGTTAACTGACAGAGGAAAAGCAGATAATGCTGTTGTGAATTTGTCTTAACCTTCAAAAGGGAAATTTACCAACTGAAACAGTCAAACTGGTTTGCTTGCCTTCATCTGTGAAAGACCTTGGACCTCTCCTCACCTCTGATCTTTCTCAATGCTAGCATTTTCTGTTTATCCAACTCCTTATTAGTAAGTCTACAGCCAAACAGGCCTATAATGTCTATAACTTTTTCCTAATACTCGTTTGAATTTCTCTCTATATACTAGTTTAAGCTATACTTACTGTACAGCCTGTATATTTTAAAGCCTACAAAGTGAGTTAAGTTTAGTCAGTAAATCAATACTCCTTAAAAAACTTGAAAATCTGCTGAGTATTTATGTGATTTACAAAAGCAGGTGGCAATACAAATAGTTCTTTAAAAATGTAGATTTTTTTATTTTTTTATAAACCTTTAGGTGTCAATCTTATAAATACCCTAATAAAACTTCGTTGTTGTTCCATACCATCAATAATTCCAGCATGCCTTGAGAATAGTTCTTCTCAGGAGAGCAAAGGTTTGAAGATCAGTGTTTCTTCTTTCAAAAAACAGATAAGAAATTGCTGAATACTATATTTGCCTCAAGAAAAATAGTACTATAGATTATGTTTTACTGCAGCTTTATATATTGTGTGTTATTGTACCTTTCAGCTTAACTACACAAACATGGCATAATTACCTCAGACACTATCAGACCACAAAAGAGAAATTTCTGAACAAAACCTTGGCCAAGCAAGTATACCATAATGCATTGTACATGTAACTGATACAAAAAAAGATACAAAAATTAATTTATAGTGCTTAAATTGTACTAAGTCTCCCCCTTACTGAGATGTGTTTGTAATATTGTTAGATGTTTTGGGATGAACCAGTTCGATTTTTCATGTATAGCATTCATTTTTTTTAATCTATTTACTAATTGAAAATAGGTAACTTATGAATTGAAAGAGGGCTAAAACATTAATTAGTAAAGTGTTATAACAGTAAGTTATAGTGATAAGAGGATCAAAATTATTTTCTGAGAAGCTTCCTAAAAACAGTAGAATCCCCACTTTCATATAGCGGGTGTTCATGAGACAGAGACAAATCTAATCTGGCTCACAGTTTGAAAAAAATTTATCTTTTTTAGTAGCTCCTTGCTGGCTATCCTTCTAAAATTCTACCAGCTTATCTTGAAGATAAGATTCACTAGACTAAAATTCTGTTCCCTCTTATGTCTACCCAAGTATACTAGTCTTGACTAGCAGTAGCTATACACACCGTGTGAGGCTGCTGTTTTCTAAACAAGGTGTGAAAACACACATCATCTGAGCAATAATGAAGAATGATAACTTCATAATGAAGTGTCTGTCTATGAAGTGCCTAAAAATGTATGTATGATAGGGAATCTTAAAAGTCTAATTTTCTGTTAGTTACTTATCATATCTTAGATTTGCCTGATCTTTTGACTCATTGAAAAACCCAAAAGAACACAAACACAAACAAACAAACAAAAACCAACACCTCCCCCCCAGACAAACGACCCAGGTCCGTATCCACGTCATACAGGATGAAATTGGTGATCACAGCTCAGTCTCCAGTGAAGAATGCTGGACCAGGGAGGACTCTGCTGGCTCTCATTGTCTTGTTGAATTTTTGCTGGAAAAGTCCATTGCACGCTGCAGTGAAGTGCGCTTAGGGCAGGGAAGCATGGAGCACGAACTCCAGAGCTGAACACCGTCATTGTGTCCGTACAGCACCGTGGCTGAGATACAGGGCTTACTGGTTTGAGGGATGCAGAACTCATCTCCCTGCACTGCTTTGGATATGCAGCCTGAATGGGTGCCTGACCCTATGCTGTGCCTACCCAGGGTTCCCCGTACCGCCCATCTCCCACTTTTCACCATTTCTCTCTTAAAGTTGGTGAAAGCCA
Source organism: Aramus guarauna (assembly GCA_013400195.1). Taxonomy (NCBI): domain Eukaryota; kingdom Metazoa; phylum Chordata; class Aves; order Gruiformes; family Aramidae; genus Aramus; species Aramus guarauna. The sequence continues at coordinate 17,738 of VXBL01007152.1, forward strand.
TTGCTTTGGTTGCTGTCTTGCCTGTCGTGCCTGGGCCAGCCTCGGTTGCCCCCATCCCAGTGGGCTCTCAGTGTCCCAGGGGCTCCAGCTGACTAGTGACAAACCGTTGTGCTGCCGTCGGTGTTAACCCCCTCTTACAGTGCCAGACTCACGCGGGCAGCAGAGTCACACAGCTCAGCGTGACAGCAGGTTTGCCACACGTTTCTTCAACACGGCAATCACGAGCACCACTCCCTGTATGCTGGCTGAACTGCCCGCAGTCAGTGCAGCAACCCAGCACTCTGGTTCCAAGCTCCCCTTCACATACTGTAAATGAGTTTGCTATATGCTGCCATGCATTTTTATTAGTTATCTTTTATCATGTCTCTCTCATGGCTTTTAATTTGTTTAATCCATAGGACAAATGCTATTCATCTATTCAGTTCATGCTGAACCTTTCCTTGTTTTGCTCCAACCAAGTTTCTTACATAAAGTTTTGTTACTTCATTGATAAACTAGAGACATCCTGCCCATTAATTGGGGAGATGATCAAACTTTTGCAATTTCAGGTACACAGCTACTGTAATTTCACCTCATATTTTTCAGGGCTCTAATTTAGCCTGCATACTACTTTTTCAAAGTGCCACCATTATTTGGGGTATATAAAATTTTGTGTGGTGCAGCATCCCTAAGAATCTTCACTAAATATTTCAGAAAAAAAGAAGGAAAAAAACCCAAACCCAAAAAACCCAACCAAACAAAAAGAAACCGAATAACCTACTTGTAAAACTTTAGTGTACTATTTCTTCTGTGGCTTCACAGCACAAAATAGGTAAACTGGACTAGCATATATTGTATTCCCTTCGCAACACTTTCCAGCTGGATAGTCTTCACATGTTAAAAACCTTTGTGGTGTAGAGCAGTGGTTCTCCATGATCTTGTGCTCAACCACTAGCAGAGAAAAGCAGTCTGTCTGGGATCACTGCCTCCTCCAAAATCTGACTGGTTAGTTCTCAGAACACTTGAGTCTGGAGCCACCAGGGATCAGAGAACTGCACAGATCGTGGCTACCAGCAGAACATGTCTCAAGTTTAGATTATGCATCTACGGTGATTATAGGATTGTATCATTGAAGCTTCCCTCAAATCCCAAATGGCTGCTGTTTTCCAGGTGTTTTAATTCTTAGCCCATGATGAGTTTTGCCAGTACCATCCTTGATTCTGAAGAAAAAGTAAAATACAACATCTGCAACATGGATTTCTATTTCGAGCACATTTCCCTTATTTTTATATACTTTTGTTGGGCTGTTGGAGCTAAAATACATATTCTTAGAGGACTGCTAGAAGAAGAGAGAGATTTCACATACTAAGACCTCTAATGTGACTTTCTACATAGTTTGATATGCAGCAGTATTTGAGTATGTTGCAGATAATGTAGAAGTCCCAAGACTGACAATCTGATGCCAGCTCTCACAGAGTCTCCATTATCACATTTTATGTATAGTTGAAGATTTGGGCAACTATGCATTATTTCCTCAAATAAATACATTTGTAAGATGCAGTACATCTGGTTAGAAGGCCTTTAACTCATTTTTCTTCTTCAGATTAATTCTGTAGTGGAGACTGCGCTAGTGTTAAGACTCCTATGTAATTTTAACAAGGTTTTTGACATTGTGAAATCAGTAATGTTGTGCTATAAGAAAAAAAAGGATATACAACTTGAAAGGTCAGTGGGAGATGTTCACACCACCTACATATGGCATGTAACTGGGGGCAGCTGTCTTTCTTCACTGACCATATTTACAGAGAGCTTGGATTCTCTGCTTTTGGTCCCCTGAATCACAGCAAAGCCTGATGGCTAGGAAGTCAAAAGTAAATGGTGTGAATTTTCTCAGAACTCATTGTATCCTTACAGTTCCAAGTAGCAAAAACACCTTCAAATGTTTATTTCTGAAATCAAGAAGTGGTGTAAAATTGCCAGTACAGCTCAAACAAATAAATCACAGTCTTTCTGTCTTTACAGTTAGAACCCAGGCTCTCAACAATGGTTCCACTGTACTCTCTGAAGATAGGAAGAGATTATGAGATACGAGTTCGATCAAGACAACGTACCTCCGAAAAATTTGGGGAGTTCAGTGAAATCCTTTATGTATCTTTTTCTCAGACAGGCTTTGAATTTGTTCATTGTGATGAAGGTAAATAAGCAAAGTGCAACAAAGTGTTTTTATAACCATGCTTTTTGTCTTTTCGCTGCTATTGGGGGTTATTTTGTAATTGCTGTATGCTTTAATAGATTGATAATGCAGCCTACTACATGAAAATCATTTGGTGAGATTGAGAATGTGCAAGTTTCATATACAAGTTCAGAAGTAAACTCAGCAAGGCTGTTTCACAGTTCATCAGAGAGAAAAAATACAGATAGCTTTAAGAATCAGAAATAGTAACTGCAGTTGCACTTCTTATAAGGACTAAAATACAGTTAAATCTCATACTTCATCATCTAAAATGAGCTCTCTGGTAATGAAGAGAAGAGTTGTCACTTCTATTAAAGTGTTATACTGCTGGCTGAGTTCATTATCAGAGTGATGTGTTTTTCTGATCTGCCTGATACTATCAAGGACAGTGAGTGTTTTTCTGATTCTTGCTTCTGTCTTGTGCTTGTTTTTGAAGTGCTATTAAAGACAGAAGAAGAAACACGCATTGAGCACCACGTTTTTTTATTAAACGAATGACACAATGCCTTTTTCTAAAGCATGCTCAGATCTGAGCTACTAAATTAACTCTTCAAAATATGAGCTCTTCAGCAAGTTATTTTAACAAGGTGCTTCATTTCATTTTCCAGTGTATTAGTGAAGGTGTTAAAGCCACCCGTATTATTTTTCAAAATCTTGCTACATTCCCCTTTTTAACTCTTTGTATTACTAGTTGTTATTCATAATTTATATGCACAGCTAATGTTCTGGACATGTGGCATTATTTTATTAACCCCAGCAGCATTAAGTTGTCAAGGTTTTTATACGAACAACATTAAAATACTATGAAAGTCTAAGGCCATCCTACAAGCACAGTTTTCTTCAGTCACTGCTACCCAATTTCTACAAGTTGATCCATGTCCATATGTCTCACACACCAGCAGTGATCTGATATGACTGAGAATTTATTCTTGTTTGATTTATGTATCACCTTTAGGAACATAGAATTAAAATTTAAATTTTCCGTGTGTTAAAAATGTAAAGTAGTTAAATTCAAATGCAATATTCTAACCTTTTGAAGCAGCTGGACATTCGCAGCTCCCACTGACATGACAAGTAATCACTGATTCTCCATTAAAACAGAGACCTGTCTAACACAGACATATCCAGATAGCACTTTACTCATGCTTGAAAACATGTCCAGTCAGAATCTAAGCTGGGAGCACAGGGCTAAAACTAGTACCTAAATTTTATTTTTTTTTCCCTCAAAGAATGTATGTTTATGTATAGAATTCTAAAGCTTTGTGTCCAGTATTCCTTGGCCCAAAAAATGAGTGAAGTTTGTATGGAAAACTTTAAATTGGGAACAAATGAGGAGAATCTAAGACTACAGCCAGAATAAATTTCTCTATACTTTATACACTACAGTGTCAGCTTAAGTATAATGGAATTGCCAGTATTTAAAAGACAAAACATTTCATTTATCAACATTGCTCTTCATTCCTACCAAATTACATTTCTCAATGACCTACATTCCTTGTAGCCACCTGCAAGGTAAATACAAGGGAGAATTTCTTTTTTTTTTTTTTTCCAGTTGATGTTTCACAACATAATTAATGTTCAGCCTTTAGAAAGAGGAGTAGTATGCTTTTTGACATCACCATATTTTAGTTTCTGTGAGACAACAATAGTTTGCCTGTGATTTAGTATCTTATTAATAAGGTTCTCTCAGCTTGGGCAAACAAGCAGTAACATGATCTGCAGCAGTATATGCCATCAGAACTACTGGTAGCATATTCCAAGCAGGCAGAATGTTCCTCATGGGTAGTTTTGCTACATATATTGTCTGTATTAAGATCTTGTTTATATTTAAAAGCTCAGTCTTTTTTTTGCAATGAGTCTCAGTGGACTTACAAATGCAGCATGGAAACTATTGAGACCAAAAGGATATTTTTATTTCTACTTAACACAGAATTTTCACATTTAAGTAACCAAAAATTCTCCTGTCAGTTTTTACCATTTTGGAATCCTCAGGCAGTAAGAAAGAAGGTTGAAATTAAAGATGCAACAGAGATGCAGATTCTTGCTAACATGTTTTTGTTCTGTTGTTTTAGAAATTGAGTTTCCATGGTTCTTAGTTGTTATCTTCGGAGCGTGTGGGCTGGCTGTAACAGTGATCTTAATCCTGCTGGCTAGACAACCAAGGTAGAGAGGGGGTTTTGTCAGATTTTATATACTTGTAGCTTAAAAAATAGGGTGCTTCAAATGTTTCAAATCTGAGGGACTAGAAACTATTTTGAGGATTGTTGTCCATTCTCATAAGCTACGTGGATGCTGGTATATGTACATACTGGGCCTTCAGCAGTGGGAATCTGATTATGTTGACAGCTCCTCTTCCTTCTGGATTGAAGAACATTTTATTCTACAGTATTTACATAGTTAATTTACTTTGGCTTTGAAGGGGATTGAGGTTTTTTTGTTCATTCAAATTTTGTAAATACTATTCTTGCCCACATACACTGTTCAAAAGTTTCACACAAACATATGTCTATACATTTGGGTTTGTTCTTAAACTATTCCTTGTTCTTAAACTATTCCACTAATCTCTGACTATTTCTTCATTGAGCCAAAGGAAAAGAGCTTGAGTCATAGGGAAGTATCTAGTCTCTGTGGATAGACTGCAGCTCCTANCTTGATAATATCTTCCATGGTAATCGTGATTGCTGGAGGAGGCTTTTCTCCATTGAGGACCCTTCACCTGGAAGGTTTTTCTGGACCTGTGGGCCAGCACCCTTTCATTCAAACTGGTGTATGTGCTAGTGGGAGTGGCAGTGGCTTCTGCAGAAGAGCAGGCTGCACAGATTTCCTATAATGCAAAATATCCAGGCTCAGTTTCTTCCTGTATCTGAAAAGACACCAATTCATATTTTCCTGATCTCACAAGATCTGAACCAGNCACAGGATTGTGTCATTTATAAAAATTCTAAAATTGTGTCATTTATAAAAATGAAACAATGACACATTTGTAAAATGACAAAATGGTCTCAAAGTGAATTCATCCCCTAATATGTGTGTTCACAGTTAGGTTTTGGCAGAATAATTCAGCTTGGATACAAGTACTGTTCTAGACTATGGAACAACACCATGNCACAAGATCTGAACCAGGCTCCCTAGAACAGATGCCATAGGGTTAGGCCATACTCTTTTAGAGTCGAGAGATGCAGGCTTGAAGTATGCAAGGCTAAGAAAGGAGCAGAGCATANACAAGTACTGTTCTAGACTATGGAACAACACCATGGTCAGGCCCCAGTGCACACATGCATGTTGTCAGTGGTCTTCTATATACACTTCAAAAATGAGCACTGAGGTGTTTTGCATATACCAGCATAAGGACAAGTCACTGAAATGAAAACAAGATGGTGCAGTTGGAGCAGCTCTAAAAAAAATAATTTAGGAAAGCAGCACTATGCTTTGGCAGAGCTTAATTTCAGGAAGCCACTCCCTGCAATAGCATCCCGGTCCCAGAGTTAAGAGCAGGGCTCTGATTACAAGGCATAGCACAAGCTTGATGTGTCAGAATGGGGCAAGAACAAGTCACACGTGGGACCAGGAGCTCACTAAGGTCAGCATGCTGAGCAAGGAGTGGCTTGGTCACAGA
>VXBL01007152.1:30294-78059 GCA_013400195.1 Aramus guarauna
TTCACCAGCTTTGTTGCCCTTCTCTGGACACGCTCCAGCACCTCAGTGTCCTTCTTGTAATGAGGTGCCCAACACTGAACACAGTATTTGAGGTGCAGCCTCACCAGCGCAGAGTAAAGGGGCACAATCCTTGCCTAGTCCTTCTGGCCACACTATTCCTGATACAAGCCAGGATGCCATTGGCGTTCTTGGTCACCTGGGCACACTGCTGGCTCATGTTCAGCCAGCTGTCAACCAGCACCCCCAGGTCCTTTTCCCCCAAGCAGCTTTCCAGCCACTCTTCCCCAAGCCTGTAGTGTTGCATGGGGTCATTGTGACTCAAGTGCAGGATCCAGCACTTGGACTTGTAATAGAATAGTCCCTTGGCCAGCTTGGCTCACCTGTCCTGGCTTTTTGTGAAACGTAACTCTAACACCAGCCAAAACCAGGACAGTTCCAGATGAGCACCAGTGAAGAAAGGCAGGAGCACATGGCCAAGAGAAAGGAGGGAGGAGCTAGAGTGATCTTCCCAGGAATATCTTCTTGCTGAAAACAGCTCCCTCATGCAGCTCACTCATGCAGACAAGAAGCAGGAGGAATACACAGCTCAAGGTAGGTGTGTTTTTGCAGGCATATACTGCAATGACCTCTCTTGGTGGTAACTATCATCTAGGTCAGCTTAAAGGACTATGAAAAGCCAGCTTGAGCTCCTTCCCACCTCCAACAGCAGTGCAGCTCAAGTAATCACGTGCCTAATGACTGCAGCCTGCGTACAGTTCACATGTGAGTGTTTACAAGAGAAATCCAGGTGTCAGATTTGTGATTGTCTCCGTACTTTACGTTTTATACTGGAAATCCACTGTTTTCCTACAGAACACAGCAACCTACTGTTTCAAGGTATGATGCACTTGCCAAATACGGAAAAGCTTATATTACATAGTTGCAAAGTAACCTGTTTATTTGCTTTCACCTTTTATTTGAAGTGGGGCAAAATGTACCTGTGCTCTACAGAAAGACCCTCTGGACTAGTAACTTTTTATCTTCTCTGTTATTCACATTGAGAAATAATGCTACATATTGTCCCAATGCCAGACATATGAGTCAATGCAAAAGTGACAGAACTCATGTTTTAGAAATGCCTACTAAAATTGTACTTTCCAAGTTTAATCAATGGCTAAAATGTACAAGGTAGAAAGAAACAGACCTCACAGATGGACACTCTAAGCAAGGAGTACTTTAGTGGAAACCCCAGTAACTTTCACTGTATTGAAGCTTTTAGCATGTAAACTGGCTGCACTTGTTACCATTCTTGGAATGACATTTTACTCTTATATTGCCTAGCAGAGGCTACTCTATATTAATATCTGTATTTGGAAACCTTGTTTCTCAAAAAGCAAGAAGGACTCACGTTGTTCTGCTGGCTGTCTTTTGGTGTCATCAAGAAGTACACCTCCATTTGGAAGAGTTGGTGTTTGAGCCTCTTTTCTCCATCAAAGACAATGTGCTTTTCCAAGGCTTCAAGTTACTGTTACAAGAGACAGAAACAGCACCATCTATACAAGTTTCCATTAAGATATGAAATAATTTTGTCAAACAGAATGACTTAGACTTCTTTACTACTTGAGTTGAAATATTTTTCCTGACTTATGATACAGGAGGTGAGACCAGCAGATTATGAGAGCTGTTCACTCTTTCTGAATGAAAATTAACATTATCAAAAGGTATGTTTTGTATTTAAACATAGTAGGAGTATTAAAGAAGACATGACTGTTCATAGACTTGCCATGTTCTTAGAAATGCTTCAAGTTAATGATGGAGATTATGTTGGGAACACTCTACTGTCATTCATGGCTTAATATATACTCATATTGCCTGATTGGAGAGAAAAAGGGAGAAAAAGTTTAGAGCATGCTGTTATTTTTATTAAAGAAGAAATGCAAACTTGGGGGGTGGGCAAAGAGGTAAACGCTGTGGAATATTGCTTTTTCATTACACATTTTTCAGTTCTAATTCAAAATATCCTAGTTCACCAAGACAGTGGAACTGGCAAGAATTTAACCAGCTTTTATAGCCAAATGACTTTGAGGAGATACCAGTAGATGTATTTCTCTCTTGGAATTCCCTCTGTTTAAAACTAATTTTACAATACAAATTATTCTTTCTGACTAATCATTAATTGCATGCACAGTCAGTGCTTTACCACTATAGAAAGCATGCCTTCAGGCCACACAGAAGCAAGATGTAGCCCAAATCCATTTCCATGATTTGTGTATTACTTAAACATCAGCATAACTATACTGAGCAAGCATTTCCTCACCTTCTGTAATAAGGGCTTATTAAAGAGAGTAGGCAACATTCAGGAACAGATGGCAGAGAAGAGAAAAAGTAACAGTGGCGTCAGAGAACCAGGCGCGGTGGAGTAGCTGCCAGGAGTCAGCAATACGCAGGTAATTAGCTGTAGGTGGAGCTGTAAGAGAGGATGACAACTGGAGTCAGTAGTTGTAATGAAAAGCAGATGCAGTTATTAAAATCGATGCACCTAGTAAAATGACACAGAAGTTTGACAGGTTTAATTTCTTTTGCTACAGGCTTTGGTATTTCTTTTGCATAAAATGAGCTTTATCCTAATACATGGAATTTAGCTGACTGATGATATATTAGCTTCCTGAAATTAGTCTAAGAAAGCAGAGGATCCTTCCACATCATGTCACAACTTGTGAGAGAACATAGCTGAATTCTCCTCCTCCAAACTGGAAGGAATAAAAGTCTGCAGAAGGCTTAGTGGGAGTAAAAGCGCAATTCAAGAGCTGACAACTTTCTGTTCTGCTTCCCATCACAGATACTATAAATGATGCTTCCACTACTGTCCCTGGTCTGCTTTTGAGCTCATACTGAAGAGAATAAAATCTGTTCCATAAGAGACACCTGAGGCTTAGGCATGCCAGGAAACTGATTCGTCACACGTTTTTCTTCGGTAGTAAAATTAGCAGAACATGTATTTTACATATTTTTTTCACTTGCATATGAAACTTTATGATATTATACTAGAAAGACATAAAGTATAGAACTATGCCATCTCAGGTGACTTTCTCATACTAAGAAAGTTACATTTTCTGACCTATTTCACAGCAGCTATCTGTGTAGCACATACAGTGCTACAATCTCAAGTTACAAACAAAGGAAATACCAGCCTTGCCCTTTGGAAAGGAAAACTTCTTTAGGAACTAATTTCTGTGAGCCAACTAAATCTACTTTCCTTGGAAGAGTAAGGCACAAGCTTGGAAAGTTACCAAAGACAACACGATTCCTAGTCAAACTGTGCTACCAAATGAGTGGGTCCAACCCTTCTTCAACAGCCGTCTGAGCACTGCATGCTTGTTACCCAGAAATGTTACCATCATGAGCACCCTGTCCTCCATATGTCACCTAGCTCCTAGTTCCTTAAATTAAGTTTTTACTTCTGTGATAGAATTCTTTCTTTTTTCATGGCATAGTTTTTGATGAAATCAGAAAGATTTGCTAGTGTCTTGAAATGCCATGAAAACCTTAAGTCATATTTCCTGAGCCCAGCTACTGGTGGAAGAATGTGCAACTCTGGGCAAGGACCTATGCAAACTGTAATTAGATTTGTTAACCTACAATATTTAAAAAGGCAAAATTTTACTCAAGTGTAGTCCATATAATTTGTAGTGGTAGTCAGACTACAAGAACAGACTAGCCATAGAATGACGTATTTTATGAAAAGCTCTAGGGACACAAAGTATCTTGCTTTTGTAGTGTAAATAATGGGAAAGTTGTGTCATGTTCTTCAGAATGTGATTAGTATTAATTAACTAATTTCTACCAATCACCAATCAATCAATTATAGGAACCTTCTGAATTTACTTCATTGAGGAATGCATTAAATTACTGTTTAGAAGCAAAACGCATACTTTTAGCCTGGCACTGGTATTTGAGCAGTGTCACAAACAGAATTACAAGAAAAGAGAAGCATATGTGTCTTTACAAGTATCTTCCTCCTTCCATAGTGTGGGAAATGATGCTTTAGACGCAAGCATTCCTTTCTCACAAGACTACCCCCAAGTGTTTAACTTCCATAGAAGAAGGGCTAGTATTCAATGGAGAGAAAAGGAAGAAACAAAAGAAAACAAACAAAATCTTGTCCAAATGGGCTCCTTCAGACAGGATAATTAGACAAGATTGGATAATCTCTGGAAAATGTAGTCCTTAACAAAGCAGTATATTATTATCGTGTACGAGATGTAGTACAAAAAGAAGATATGTTCCTTGCCAATCTGACATGCATTTGCGTCGTTCAAGCACTCACTACCACCCTGATTTTTTTAGGAGTACAAGGAAACTAGGTCAGAATTTCAGCATTACTTTAAAAGTACAAGAGATCCAGAATTACCAACAATTATAAGAATATAATTGTTATAATTGTGCATAAAATTGAAATTACACAGTCTGACCCATCAGCATGGCAACAGAAAGATAAATCTGATGTAAATAGAAAAGCAAAGGAATGCAGGCTAAGTTACTTAGGAAGCCAGTGGAAGCAATATAATTACTTCTCTTGACTTTGTCCTTCTCTCTGTAGTGCTCTTCATCCTCAAAGTCATTTTGCCATATCCTATTTTAACTGGTACAATATCTATCTTTTAAACGCTTCCAAGCAAAGAATGCTTTTCTGTAGGCTCATACTGTGGCTTGCAGGACAGAGCTTTGGCATGGTTGGAATGCTGACATGGCTGCAATATAAATAATTGCATAAGTAATTAATAAAGTGACAATATTTTGAGGAGAAAATTATTCTAGTGACTTCAAGTTTTACTGAAGCAAATAATCAAAATCAACAATCTATTTTTGCACAATTATGTTCTCTATGAAATTGACTTCAAGTGATGATATTGAAATACTCCAATGAAGAATACTTGACTACTGAAGAATTCAAGTCATAAGAATATCTGAATCCACCTGTGTGCAGATAGACACTTTCTTCCCTGTAGCATAGATTAAACTTTTGTATTAATGTAGTTAAATTATTTAGTCTAGGCATGTGATTTCTGTTTAAGCGTAGGTATGTATGTATTAAACAAGGTCAACATTAATGAGTGTCTGTGTCAGAAAAGAGTAAACAAGCTGTGGTACAAATTCATGTTTTTACTTGGGTGATGGTTGAGACTTTTAAAACAAAAATATTGTTCTGACAAGCTAAATGACTGCAAAGGTCTCTTAGGCTCTAATGACATATCAGGGGCCTTTTTCCTCTCAGAAACAGCATGCACCAGTCTGTCTATGCAACAAAGTGCTGGAACACACTGTCTACTTTCAATACCATATGGCTAGTATATTAAAAGTTATGCTGCAGGTGAATACAGGTTATTCCAGACAAAGACTTGTAGGCAGCATGATACAGTGAGCTGGTTTTCTATCTGTAGTAATTTAGGAAGTTATTTCAGAAGGCAAACCAAAGCCATTTTAAGACAAGCATGTAGTACAGCTAACACAGAAGATTATGTGATTTTTAGATCTGACCCAAACAACTCCTTCTGGGGATTACAAAATCCAGGTTTTTACAGAGTCACAGCCTGATACGCATTTTGAAGATTTCATTGCCAATTTACCAAGTGTTTGCTTTCCTTTTTTTCCTTTTTTTTTTTTTTTTCATCCCGCATCACAGAACACTGCTGTTGAGATTACAAGAATATGGAATTCATGTAATTAACATTAGAAATTTACTGCCTACTAATGTTCTGTTACACATAACTAAACTTTATTTTGACACATACCATAAACACTAACATTAAGCCATTATTTTTTCAGTTACTGAAGCTATAAAGCAAAGATTAGGTCATCCTTTGCCAAACAAAAAGACACAAGTACAGATGAACAAATACTTTGTGGAAGAACATTTCTGTTCTGTTTCTGGACAAAATAACAGCTCAAGCATATGCTGAAACTAAGTGGCCTTTTATATTGTCTGATGGCTCCAATTATGAGGATAAAGTAACAAAAATAGTATTTTCTTTTTTTTTTTCTAAAACCTCCCACCCCAAGACTTAAGTAACAAATATGCATGAGTGATGGTAACATGCAATCAACTATTTTTACTGAGGTTACTTTAATGGCTACAGATACTGTTTTAATGGATGTATTTGCCTACACACATATATATTTAGACCAATATTTAAATGTCATTTAGTATATTAACCTACTTAAAGCCCATGTATTTATTTTTATATTTGTATATATTTTTATGTTTTCATCCTTTGGACAAATATACAACATTTTGGAGAATGCAGCAGAAATGGGTGCTTCTATACCAAAAATTCTTCCTGACAGACAGCTCTCATCTCCTACATGAGAAAAATAAATCCTTTTAGCAAGAGGAATACAATATAGCACAGAGTATGCTGATGCCCAAGATGCACAATAGTACAATTTACCCCCCCATCTTACTGAGCCACTCTGCAGCCTGACATTGTAGTATGGAAAACACTGTGATGAGCATTTAAGGAGTCTCAAGTCGGTTAGAACTTATGCTCTTCCTTCTATGTGCTCTTCAGAGTAAGAGGAAAACAAACATTTTGCAAACTGAGTTGAATCTTGCAAACTTTAACTCTCTAAATGCAGCTGACACATTCCTCTGATATGACTAAGGTTGTAAGGAAGGGCATCAAAGACAATCAAACTGTAATAATATCATGAAGATCAGTAAAAAATTACTCAAGCCTATGCCTAACCATGAGATTTTAAATATACACAGATGATGTTGTTTGTGATAAATAGAATAGGAAACATGGCTGGGACTACCATGTCGTAGGGCTTTGGCCCAGAAGTTTCTCTTACAGGAATGCTCGTAATGGCAATAAAGGACATTTGTGGTTTCCATTTCTGTTAGAAACCCTCTGTAGGTTGCACTGTATTAATACAGCATCACCCAGCTACCTGCTGGTCTCTTCCAGAAAAGACGTCCCTACTTGCCTAATGCACAGTGGATGTCAGACATTTTTTCAGTGACCACTAGACTGTTGAGCTGTATTGCCAGACAAGTCACTACCCTATAAAAAGGCAAAAAAATAGAATGCACTTTAAGTGAACCATAAAAAACTCTATATTTTAGAAGTTTTGTAGTACTAAAATGCTTACTAGTTTAGCAGCAATATTTTAAAAGCTAAAACAAAAGAATATTTGCTGACTGCTAAACCTATTATAAGTTAAATGTTCTATCCATGTCTTACAGGTTTTTGTTCCATGTACTTCTGTTTCAAAATCTGTCATACATTTTTCCCTCAAAGTTTTTTTTTTTTCCTGCATTTTTTCCCTGTCTGCTCATAGAAATCACCTTCCCAGTGGTTAAATGACATATTTACATATGGGTGATTTATCATAGCATTGCTGCAAATATAATATACTGTGACTGGGTAACATTTTTGCCTAATCATGAGAATTGGATGTCAGCCTTCATTCCCTGTCTTCCTGTGAATGTAGTCTATAGAATAGAACCACAACTAAATAATTAACACAAAAAACAGTCTGTGCAATACACTGTGGTTTACTGTGCATTAAAATCCTCACCACTCAGAGTTTGTGGGGATATTTTTATCTTTACAGCCATCAGTAGTGATTGTGCACCTTTTCCTGAGTCTAAGACAAGAACTTACTGCTGTGACATTTCACTTAATCTAGTGATCTAGTCTTCTCTAACAAATAACTTTATTAAACTTGGAACTTTTTTCTTTAAGTACCAAACATTTTGAACAGGTTTTTTGGGTTGTTGCCATTTACAAGGGCAAATGAAAGTATGTAACAGATTTGTGAAAATTGGTCAGTGAAGCAGGGAAAGTGAGTTAGAAAACACAAAAAACATGTACCAAGTTCCCTGGGACATGAAAAGAGTACCCCTTTCTCTATTAGAATCTGTCATCATGACACACTTGGCAGTGTGTCTTCTCCCCCCTTCTATCTCACCTGCAGATCTATCCACAAAAATTATTTTCATAATTTTGTCTATGTCAATTGCCAAGTGGACACCAACCCTCAGACATTCTGATAAAGCGGTTGCCTGCAAACAGCATTTGGTAGGTTGCTGTTTCTCTGGATGGTCTCAGACATGAAGGGTCCTGCATGCTCCAGTGAATTCTGATCTACATGGCTGGCAGTGCTGCTCTTGAGGACAGCATCAACAAGCATTCAAGATGTAACCTCTTCCCTCTCTCTTACAAACAAAACCAGACCATCTGAGAGTGCTACAGCATATTTAGCATTTCTGAGAACAAGTCAATTTATTCTAGCATGCAGATGTGGCTCTAGGAATGTAATTTTACAGCCTGTTTCTAAAAAGATCTATGTCCATAAAGTAAATTAACAGTTGTTTCTGTCTAAGTCCAAGCCTGTAAAACTTTTCCTCTTCAGATTATACCGTAAAACAGTCTTTTCCTTGAAGATATTCCAAACTCAACAAGTCCATGAGCAGCCCATTATAGCTTTGAAGCTGGCCCTGCCTGGAGAAGGGATTTGAACCAGGTAAGTTCCAGAAGTCTCTTCCAAACTAAATCATTTGGTGATTCTCTTAAGTATGGCAAATAGTCACTCACCCAGCACTACTAACCCCAAAACCCAGCTGTGATCATTTAAATGACAAAATGGCTAATGTTTTTTTCTGTGAAGTTTTCAGCAAGGGTATCTAGCTAAGAAGCCTATTCTACAGTTACAGCTCAACTGCTGAAGGGTCCCCACTGCCTCAGCACAGTTTCCGTGGTAAGGCAGGACATTAAACATTATATTAGACACTCCTAGCAGGATTAAAGAGAGGTTGATATATCTTGGTCATTGACTCAATTGTAGCCTAGAAAAGAAACCATTTGTACCTAGTAAGTTAGGAAGAACCCATAGGAGGAGGAGTTGTTCTGTTTTCCCGTGGGACCACAGGGCTTGGTTGCCTCTGATTTCATGGGGATGTTATTCAGCAACCCAATGGGTCCCCTAGCAGTCCTATATGTCTACTTTAAAAACAAACAAACAAAACAAACAAACAAAACCTGGCAGGATACTAAATATGTTAGGACAAGGTAATCTTAACAGGACTATACAGCACACTATAAATACTGAGAAACCAGAGATAAAGGGAATCAATCGATCTCTCTGTCACTCACAGAAGTGCTCCCATCTGCTGCTGTTCAAAGGTATATTAATTCACACATGAAGTCCCCCCTCAGCTGATGTTAATGTTGATGTGAGGAGCCATTTCACACAGAATCCCATAATGGTAGGGGTTGTAAGGGATCCCTGGACATCATGTAGTCCAACCCCTCTGCTAAAGCAGGTTCACCTAGAATAGGTTGCACAGGATCATGTCCAGGAGGGTTTCGAATATCTTCAGAGAAGGGAACTCCATAACTTCTCTGGGCAGCCTGTCCCAGTGCTCTGTCACCCTCACAGTAAAGAAGTTTTTCCTCATGTTCAGATGGAACTTCCTGTGTTCCAGTTTGTGCCCATCGCCCCTTGTCCTGTCACTGGACACCACTGAGAAGAGTTTGACCCCTTCCGCTAGACATCCACCTGTTAGATATTCATAAGTATTGATCAGACAGACCCCTCTCAGTCTTTTCTTGTCCAGACTAAACTTTCGTGAGAGAGATGCTCCAGTCCCCTCATCATCCTCGTAGTCCTGCACTGGACTCTCTCCAGTACTTCCCTGTCTTTCTTGAACTGGGAAGCCCAGAGCTGGACACAATATTCCAGACGTGGCCTCACCAGGGCAGAGTAGAGGGGGAGGATAACCTTCCTCGACCTGCTGGCCATTTTATTTGATAAAATAATTCACATACTACACAGAGAAGTGAAACCAGGACCTCAACAGGTGATCTGCTGATGTGTTCACGTTTTGTTTGGGTTTTTTGGTGAGGCAGCAAGTGGTGGCACTGCCGTTGGGGTTATGTCAAGACAGCATCGGGCTGCAGTGCCCCCAATTCCCCTGTCACCCTCACCCCAAGGACACAGTTATCCCGTGGAGACTTTATGAGAGGCGCCGAGAGACCACCACCTGACCCTCGCTCCCGCCGCCCCGCACGCCGTCCCCTCAGCACAGCCCCTCAGCCCCGCCGGGCGAGGGGACGGCCTCGAGCGCCTCAGACAACAGGGTCCAACGGCCGGCATGTGGTCGAGCCCACTAGCGGGCCGGAGTGGAGGGGGGAGAAGTGATCCCCACAGGGTCGGTAGCGGTACGCTCCGCCGGCGCAGCTGGGTTCCCGCCTTCAGGTGCGCGCGCGCCGGTTCTCCTGAGCTGGCTGTGGGGGAGCGGGGCAGTGTGAGGGGGGCCCAGCTTGTCGCCCGTATCGCGAGCGCTATCGTCCTGCTCCGTATGTCGGCTATGCCTGCGCACTGACGGGTAAAAGGCAGTGCTTTGAGTGTCCTGCGCACCTGAGGCTGTGAGAGGGTCTGTCGTCTGCTCAGGGCGCTTTGTGTAGACAAACTGCAGAGGTGGGAGAGGGAAAGAGGGTCGCTGGGTCTCAGTGGGCGTTGTCGGCGGGGTTTGCCGTGGTGCGGCAGGTGCCTCTGCCCTGTTGCGGTTGTCTGTAAAATCGGATGGGGGGGTGGGATTCGCCCCGCTTGTGGGTGCCACGCGGGTGGCTATAATTTTGATCCGCAAACCGTGTTTTAAGTGTGCTCACGGGTCTTCAAAGAGCGAGTAATTAAAGCAAGGTTATAGTCAATGCAAATGAGAGGTGCCTGTCTCAAAGAAGGATGGCATTCAGAAAAATTATGAGACTATTTGAAGTGTCTATTATTGAATAATTACTATATTCATTTGAGATATGCAGTTAATTAATTTCTACTTCTCTTATTTTGGTTATAAACACAGGCTTCACTGTTACATGAAGCAAAAATGAAACATTAAACTCCAAAATCAGATGATCAGCTACAATACTTAGAATACTGAGAGAGCATGGATGGCGAAGGGTTAGAGAAATTAAAGGTGTCAGCTTTAGGACACTCAAAAATACATCTTAAGTCTTTAATTTTTCCCCTAGTGAAATAAATAACATAGCTCAAAACAAGTGGGAGGCTTCACAAAAATGCTTTTAGAAGATATAACATATTTATTACTAATATACACAAAAATAAAAGTGATGAGTTTTCCTGCTGGAAAAATACAACATCAATAATACAACATATTATTTTTAATTTACTCTTTCAGTTCAGCAGCAGTTTTATTCCCAGTGGCAGTCTTGCCTAATGCTGCAAAGTGCTAAGCACATCCGGTCTTCTGAGAAAAAAAATGATGCCATAGACTAAGGGAACACACAAACAAAACAGCACACAACACAGCAGCTCCCGGAACTCCCATTCTCAGTCATAATTTAGGGGGTAAAACACAGTTTTAAGAGCATGATGACAAGAAACAGTGATCGACAAACAGATAAGATACTGTCCATGATAAGGGCTGGGAAGATCAGGGGTTGGCATTCATAGTGTACATTTAGATTATCAACTAATAGAATATTAAGATATGCAATTGTTTCACAAAATTTAATGTCCTGAATAAATATTTTAAACTCCATTTTAACAAATCATTGCATTGTAATAACAATTAGAGGTCATTAAGATTGCTAACTTAAAAAAATCACTATTTTAACCTAGAAGCATTAATTCTTTGATGCTACATATATTCTTAAAAATGTTGATGTAAAAAAAAAAAAAAACCACCAACCCAAAGTTAATTAGCTTTAGCTAGTGAATTAGTTTTAGTGGATGCAAGAGAAAAATTAGTATTAAACACACAGAACCAATATCTTTATCTTGCTGCTTTGTAAAGAAGTTACATATATGTAAAGACTTGTAAATATTAAATGAATGAGAAAATAACTGAGTTATGTGATTTTAGTTCCTGCTTAGTAGTTATTAATTTACAAACGTATTTCCACCTAACTTTTCTACAAGTATTTCTATCCGGAAACCCATTCAGTTTCTGGGTAGTGCATGCATTCTAACTTCTGGTTCATCTCTCTCATTGCAATTTTTTATTATTTGTAAAAAGACAGTTCATATATTACTACATAGAATTGATGATTACATGGTTTATCTGGTATTGGAATTTTGTTTCATGAAGCCTGATGTTCAGACACAGTTTCAATATTTTTAGATGCACTCATATTGTGTATTTCAGATCCATCTTGCAAATGTGTGTTGAAGATTCTGTAAGTAGAATTTCTCCTAAAAATAAGAATTGTGTTAATAATTTGGAATTATATGGGTGCTTTTCCAAATATTGTCATTTTATTCATGTGGTAAGGTTTATGTGCTGCAGTGTCTCATCACTGATATTAATGAAAATTACTTATAAGGAAATGTATAAATAACTTAGAGCCTGAGCAGTTAAGTATTAGAGCATCTACATAAGTAAAAGGTTTGGATCCTGCATTCATGTGTACCTGGTAAAATCTCATTTACTTAAGTAACTATTTTTAAGTTAATCAAACTTAACAAAATTTCATCTGTTGCCTCTAAAACATACACAGTAGAGAAAGAGTAATTGTTTCAATTGATTGGTCTTCCTACTCCTTAAAGCAAGGACAGGACGATCGGTCTGTTTTAACAACATATCTAAAGATAAATTGGTCATATGTTTTAAAAGCATCGTATGTGCAGACCACTAATATATTTACGTAAAATTGCATGATTGTGTCTGTGGAAGTGGATTCAGGTTTATTTTTTCATTGCAGCAAAAAATTGCAATTCAATTCTTTAACCTAACCAGTTGATAGATTTTGCTTGGGTGCTCTGACATTTATTGTGTTTCATAAAGATGCAAGATCTTAGGTTGGTTGAAGTTTATCTTCACATGAAAAAATAGTTGTAATTTTTTTTTTGAAAAAAAAAAAAGTGTTATTTGTGCTGCTGACATTTGTGCATTTGAAATCTTTTGACGTAGTACAAATGAGAAATATATAAATTCATAGATCTATTTTTTTATATATACAGTGATCACTGGATTTTATTGTCCATAAATAAATGAATCACAGCCATGAACAAACAATGAAGAAAATCAGTGTAGTAAACCTTGATAAACTTTTAGATAACTTCTCAGAGATAGAAAAAGTAAGTGAAGAAGGTAAAAAAATGTTGAAACTGCTATCCATAACTATTTTGTGACATTTTAACAAGCTTTTCAAGTGAAAATTTCTTCTAAGAGGTATCAGCTTATTCTTATTAATATGCCTTGTAAAACCAACTTTGTTTGGAAAGTGTTTGTATTGACTGTATCTCAGAGTGATATGAGTGGCTTCTGCAGAGTCTGAGAAGCCTTTGTTTCTGTGCTAGAGTTTTAATGGTGCAGAGGACAATTTTGGCTTCTCAAGAGAAGCATGGAAGTGTCATTTTGTATCAGAAGCTGGTATTGGAGATACCAGTATTACACAGCTTTGCTTGGACTGTCCTTTCAGAATTGTTCATTGTTCCAGAAAAATGTCATTTCCACAGCAGGAGCATCTGTTCTTATATTCCATATGCACTGAGATCTCTTTATTTTATATATATGTCAGTTCTTAAAAGATCGATCCACTGAGGAAAATCGGTACTGTATTTCTTGTTAGACCCACATTGTCCAGCTCTCTGGTGGTTTCCTGGTATGTAAATCCATACTAGAGATGATATAAAAGGGCCACCTGAAATAAATTTAGCATTTCTTATGGAAAAACCATACCATACCAATTCCTGTTTACACCCATTACTCATGTTGGTGTTCAGCAAGGGCATTGACAGCCTCATATGCAAAGCAATAAAAAGAACCTTGCTGAGGATTGATCCAACCTGTGGACTACAGAATTTAGAAGAAACCAGTTCATAACTAGTGATGTAAGTCAGCACTCTTAGTTCTATTGGAGTAAACTCACAATAGCACAGGCTTTTGAGTTTAGCATTGTTCTCCTCTATAACGGAATTTCCAGAATGGCAAATAATAAAGGTTTGTGACAGCAGTGTTGTGAAATTGTTAAATTTTATATTAATTTAAAACTTTAATCAAAATATATTAATGTAACTTTATGTTTTTTTTCCAATTTTCTAGAAAATATCAGAAATTAATGAAGCAAATAACCTACTGGTTCTTCAGCTGGAAAAATGCAATAGATTGTTAACATTAAGCCAATCAAAGGAGGAATCAGTAAAAGAAGGTAAGTTATTTTTTAACAAATTGCATGGGTTTTGCATATATTCAGGAAGTTCTGAGAAACATTTCCATTATTTACAGTCATATAAAATACAAAAATAAGACAGAAAGGATCTAAAATACTGTGTGAAAAATAGTAATGCTTATTAGGCGGTCATATAATAGAATCCTTCTCATTTGCATAAACCAGATAACTTCAATCTACAAACATACCTTGAGAACTGCGTTAAAGTAATTATTTTCCAGTTGATGTTAATATCCATCCACTTTAAGAGATTTTTGAGTGCATGCAGGACCTATGAAAGAAAAATTTACTTTTTGTATTTTCTTTCATTTTTTCCTCTTCATCTTTTTGCTTTTGATTGTGTTATCTCCTTTTCCACAGAAACAATGGGTTGGCAGGGAAAGAGAGAGAGGATCAGATGACTTTGACACACCTGATGATGTTATTGTGTCCAAATGTTTACCTTTCCCATCCATACGGGCCTCTTGAGCTTCTAGTGAACTACCACAGTTTACAAAGCCAGCACTTTTAAGCAAACTAACATCAGTAGTTTTACTTAAAGTGTTAACCTGTGACTTATGTTAATCCCTAAGCAGCTCAGATGTCTGTGTAGAACAACAGGGTCAACAATTGGGAATAGTAAGGTCAGCCCTGGCAACTATCATGCCCCCAGCAGCGCTGTTCCATTAGTATAAATATAACAAATGATATGTGTCCCCTGGTCACCAGAAACATGTTGCCCAATGAGAAGTGAGCCAGATGTATTCTTGAATGCATATTTTGCTGCCTTCTGAAGTGCCAAAGCTTGCCTGTATTTGGAGATGGCATGCAGACTGGTGGAACTGGTGCTCCAAGGTGACTTTGTTGCTTGCTTTTCTGTAGTTTGTAGAGTTGCTGAAAGGTGCACCTTTTTGTAGAATTTTGGTCTCTGACAAGTCAGCTTGCTAAAAGTGAGGAAAAAGATTAGGAATAAGCTTAGTTTCACACTGGAGTGACAGTGCCCGTTGGTTTCACTTAGATCTTCACTGGTACCTAAATAATTTAGCATAATCAGAAATTAATTGTTAAGGCTGTTGAGTGAGTTAGGTTTGCTTAATTATGCTACTCTATGCAATTATACCAGGAAACTCACCATACAGAATGACAAGAGATAAAAAGGGAGGATGAAAACCAGTAGCAGTGCACATGGGGAGCATTTTATGTAAACAGTGGTTGGCTGTACTTGGGTACTTCTCAGGAAAGAGATCTTGGTGTCCGTCTGGGCAGTTCTGTGAAGATATCAGTGGTCAAAGAAGCAAACACAGTGATAGGCATGTGATAGGATTATGGAAGAAATAAAAAACAAACATCATGTCCCTGTGAGTTTCATGTAACATTCTGGTCTGCACGTTTCAAAACAGACATACAAGAAGTAGAAAAGATAACAGAGAATGTGGCAAGGTTTGGTATTGTCGGGGAGGAGCAATGGACAGGGAATCAGGAACCAATTGTGTAACAAGCCCCTACCCACGGAGGTAGGGGCTTCACCAGTCGAGGCTCACTCCCACTATACCCATGCAGGGCTGGCCCAGTGAGGGCTGCCAGGGTCAGCCAAAAGTCCACATTACCAAACACATATGTAGTGATGGAGCAGGTTCAAAGTCAAGATAGGACATTGAGTTAGGATCAGGTCCAAAAATGGTAACAAGGGCTAGGCATGGTCTAGTGATCACTAGCAGGTCTGTAGTGATGAGGTAGGTCTGAAATCAAGCTGGGAAGTCTCTCCCTAGGTCATGACCAGGGTCTGGAACTACATGGTATGTGACTGCAACACAGCTGCAATGTAGCTCAGGGTAGGCCAAGAGCAAAAGCCTCAACTTAAAAGCAGCTGCAAAGGGAAGGAGGGGCAACCATTTCTGAGGAGTCTTCCAGCTTTCTTCAAACAGCTTTTCTCAAGGTCACCAGCTGTACTCTAAGTTGGCCTTGAGCACAGCCAAACACCCAGAAGATGGGTGGGGGAGAATGCACTTGGGGCCCGCACGGATTTGATCACAGTCTTGGAATATCTGAAGAAAGATGTAACTTGACTGGAAACTTTTCAGCCAAAAGAGAAAGAGTAGAGCTGATATCACTCATAGATGTAAAATTATGAATGACATAAGGAAAGTGATTAGAGAATGAATATTCACCTTTTAATATAATAAGAGAACTAGATGGAAATCAAACTTGTTGAATTATTTAAAACAAGCAAAAGGAGGAACTTTTCCATACATTATGAAATAAAGTTATTACATCAATTCCATAGAAGCTTGTGGATAACAGAAGTATAGATTAGTCAAAAAAAAAATTAGAAAAAATCATGTAACAAAACTTAACACATTTGTTAAACACAAATACAGTACCTCTCCCTCAAGTCTTGTGTTTTGGAAGCTAAGAGCATATATTAATGGTAGTGTTTATCCAGCTTTTCTTCTTCTTTCCTGACATATCTTCTACTGGGTATTGTGAAGTAGGATAGTGAACTATATGGAACTTTGGTCTGACTCATTAGAGCCATTTGTTTCTCTATTAAGCACAAAAGACAATGCAAGTCATTCAGAAGTATCAACAGGCTTCATTATTGACAAAAATAGAGAGGAAGGGGTTTATACAAAGAGATCTTAAAAAGGGAAAGGAAAAATCAGAAATTAATCTTACCATAAAACAAATGGGCTAAAAGATAGCAGAGAAAGTAAAAGAGACAACACAGGAAACTGGAGCAGCTGGGATGACTGCAACAAGGACTGTGGAAGTAAATGCACTGAAAATAGGCAAAAGTCAGAAGAGAGATTTGAGCTTTGTATGTAGTAGTGCCTCACTTTGATAAGAGTGAAATTATTTGAGGAAATAGTTATGCTGATATAACTGAAGAGAATGACCTCTGGAGCTGTTCTGAAACACATGATGGGAAAAAAATGTGGATGGCCGAAGTCCAAGTAAAAATACCAGAGCAATCAGCATGAAATATGAACTAAAGTTTGAGCAGCAGGGTTAGTCAGGAAAAAAACAAATCTCAATAATATTGAAGTCATAGTAGCTGTACAAATTAGTATAGATATAGATAGGAGGCAGAATAGATAGGAAGCTAAGGATTCTGGTCAATAAGTAAGAGAAATTGCAGAGCTGTTTGTAGCAGTAACAAAAAAAGTGAAAAGCAGGAACTTGGAATAATATCGGACATCTAAGAGGTGGTTTTGAAAGCTACTTAATGATAAGGAAGTGAAAAGTAAATAAGAGATGCCAAAGTGATAGAATGTATTTAGAAAGTCAAACAGTTATCATGGCTGTTCTATTAGGTTAATGTGCTTACCAATGAGGTAAACACTTCAACTGCCATGGCATGAAGTGCTTATGAGTTTATATTTTTGAACTGTATTCATTAATGGTGATCAGAAAGCACAGTTTCACAAACCATCTTGGGCAGCAAATTGCCATAATCTGCAGCAGATGCTGCAGAAGGATCTTCAGGTAAACAGTTACCATGTTACTGGAGATCAGCAGTGACTGTAACATTAAAATATTTCAAAAGGACATTATGGTTGGTGTAGTGATTATAAGTTATAGTAAATACGTAATGTTTCTAAAGCATTTTGCTTTTTTTCTCTTTGAAATGGATAGAAATGGTCTTTGCACCTTTATCAAATTCACCTGCAACACTGACCCTTCAGAAGGAATAATAACACACTGTGTATTCAGAATCAGAGCACTAAAAGTGTTGCGTCTAATAGTTTGATTCTTTGTAAAACCTTTTTGAAAGTCAAATCACTGTGATGTTAAAAAACCCACTCTTTATTATTGATGGGGTTATAGAGGGTTCGTGTGTAGAACTGGAAAAGATATAAGGGACAAAATGTAGTATTGATACTTCCATTCTTATTCTGACAACAGTTATTCCAACATGTTCTAGTTATGAGAATGGCTTTTTATATAGGGATATTGCCAGCTGTGGCTTGGAAAAGAAGATTTGTTGTAACCTTATGTCCTAAGCTGCTTCCCAGAATCCAGCTTGGCCACATTTCCTGAAAGTATAATTTGAAGAGTTGGTCCAAAGGCAACAAAATTGCTGCATTTGGACAGCCGTGTTAATTTCTTGATGAACAATTTCAACACACAATCTTAATGTATGTACATGCTCAAGTTTAAGAGCATTCTCAAGTTCATCCTATTACAAATTTAACACAAGAGCGAGTGAATTTACAGGATAGGTAAACAACTCAGCCTTAGAATGTAAGGCTTAGCAGTGGACAACAAAACAATTCACAGAACAGCTAAGGAAAAAACATGAGAGACCACATGCTGATGAATGGTTCACATATGATTCCAAATAAACATGCTGCTTACAACAGAGGAGCAGAGAGAACGAGCACTATGGAAGGGAAGGCTGCTGTTCTGCCTACCCTGAAGGGTTTGTGGCTGCTAGTGGTGGTAGGGTGGAGGAAGTGGAATTTTATCCTGGCTGAAGAACTCTTTGTCAGTATGAGAAACAGAAATAGGAATAGCATTTCACGCTCCAAGAAATCTCCAACAAGTATAAGTGAGAACCTGAGGGCTCCTGGATATCATCAATTGCTAGAAGTCTCTCTCTAGAGCTGTTTAAGGTAAAAGAAGACTGGGAATTCTGACGGAAATGCAAAGGAAGAAAGAAAACTTATAAAATTCAAGGGGGAAAGGAGACTAAAAACACTTGAACCAAAGAAAAGGTGGGAAAAGATGAGTGACTGGACTAGTATATACATGTTCTGAAAGGTCATAATTGAGCTGTGTTCTGTCTTGATAGTTCTAAACAAAGGTGAGATTCAGGACCAGAGTTTTTGTTTAGAATACATCATTGCAGATCCGTTTAAGACAGACACAAGTGTGGCAAGTATGGCATTCTTTTTTTCTGCTCCTAAATGTTTTCTGTGGTGACTGAATGGAGTTTTGTGGTGGAGGCTACAATTCTGAATTAAAATCTAATATAGTTTTTAAAAAGAAAGCAATCACATTATCATCTATGGAGCACTTAAGGTAGCTCTATTTTGAATTAATTAGTGTTTTGTTTTATTTCTTTTGCAAATAATTACTTCACTTTCTTTAAATATTTCTTGTAGGAATTGCTTTCTAGCAGTAAATAGTGTTTCCAAGTAACCAAGGTGGGACAGATGTATTGAATGCCATATTTTCATAGCATCTTCAGGATTGTGTACTTGTTGACTTAGTGTTTCAAATGTGTTATAGGAAAAAGTGGTTGATGTTAATTGCCCTATTAAAAAAGCCAATAGCTTCAATTGTAATTGCAGATGGAAGAAACTGCAATAAATTATAGATATTAAACGCGGAAAAAGAGCACTTAAGCTGTTCAGTCTTTCTGCATGTAGGGAGTATCCTTTACAGAAAAGGAACTGCACAGAATCCATAACAGATGCAATGCCAGTCATCCACAAAGCTGCAACCATTTGGCAAAATTTTGATATTTTTCTTTCCTTAAGGTAGGCAAGCAAAACTTGTGAGTTCCCAGTATTTTCTTCTGGTCACAATGTAATTACTTAAAGAATTTACCAAGATGCATCCTTTAAAGATAAGAAAGATAAGCAAATTTTCTTGGGACTGGATGAAAGAATGGCTTGCACTTCAATAGCTGTGATTCATTGTAAGACTACCTACTGTCCTATTGTTTATTCAAATGCATAGATGTTTTTCCAATTTTTGCATGAATTACAAGCATTTGGGTTTACTTCTATACATTTTCAAATGGGAGAAAATTTGTAGTAGAACTAGTTGGTACAAATGGGCATGCTAACCCAATGCTTTCGATTTTAAATAGTATTTTTCCACAAATGCTTTTGATCCAGTATAGGAACTGAGGGCCGGCAATGTTTCTGTGCTGTTCGTGCTCCCTCTACTGTTTTCTGGGAAGCATGGAACGGGAAAATGTAGCTGGTTAACATACTCGGTTGCATGAAAAGCAGACTTGGTGGAAGAGTAAAGGTCAAAAAGATAGAGTGGAAAACTGAATCTCTGACCTGGGATCTTAATTTGTCTCCCTGAGTCCATTATTTGTAATGTAGTCTTTAATTATATGATCTACAATTTTCAACAGAGTTTTAGTCCTCTGAGATAAGTAACTGTTATTTAATGTACTTTATCTGTTGCAGAAATTAAAAGCCACTTAAGAAATGCAGTGGTACTCTGGAAATAGAAAGAAAGGTTTTAAGAGTAAAGCAACCTCAGTTTTAGTGTCCCCAGTCTTCCCAGTCTTTGAATGTTTTGTAACTTTACTGATAACATTACAAGGAACATAAGGGATAAAAATAGTATTTAACGAAAACCAAATGTTATATTACAGGCAGTCCATATGGTGTTCAATATTAAAAACACAATTAAAAAAATTATGAAATATAAGTATGTAAACTGATAACAAGTTGCATATACATACACACACATAATTATTTTGCTGAAAATTAAATAGTAGGGATATAGTAGGATATTCTGAATCTCTCTGAGATTGTGCTGAGCTACAAGTTGAATGTTAATATACACTAAAAAGGGGAGGGGGAGAGAAACTGCAATGAGTGGATAATGTTGGTCTCATTAAAAAAGAATCTTGGCAAAAATGCTGTCAGGAAAGTAAGCTTCAGTGTCATTAAGTACATCAAATTGTCAGAATGCTGATATGAAAAATTTCCATTATTGCCCAGAGAACAATAACATCCTTATTTTCTGGCTAGAAACAAAAATATAATAGTTTTATGAAATTGTTCATATTGCTTGATAAAATAGTTTTTGTTCTATCATCAAACTAAAAGATAAAATTAAGCAGTAATAATTACCTGAGTTATTTGTACAGTCAGTAAGAAGACTTAGACTAATATTTAATCAAGATATTTAAAAAATATTTCAGAAAAGTTTATAAACAAAATAAAATTAAAATGGTGAAGAAATTATTCAAAAACACTGTGTTTTTTTTTTTTTTTAATTCTTGTAGAATGTACTACTCTACAGAATGTGATAAAGGGTCTAACACAAGCTATTGAAAACCAGTGTCATGTGAAAGGTAAAAGCAAAAATGTTCCTATATATACACTGTATTGTAATTTAGAATGAGCAGACATTTACATTTTCTGTTTATATTTACTAGTTCTTTCAGAGAGAGAATCTCACTGGAGCTAAACAGAAAGGAAAAAACATATCTAAAATCAATCCTGTGCAGATTTTGGTCATCTATATGCTTAATAAATGTCTATTGCTATTATCCTACTTAGAATCCACATGTAAAAGAAGTTCTGCCTCAGTGAGGTTTCTTTTAATCAATAGTTGGGCTTTAAATTTATTTCAGCATAGCACAGACAATTTTAGAAAAGATAAGAAAGTATCCTTCAACTTTTGGACTGTAATCTCAAGCATTTATGCATAGTTTTTATCACTTTGTTAAAACAAAGAGTCTTAATCCTCAGTGTAATGTTATTAAAATTTAGCTGTTATCCATAAATATTTGAAAAATACTCATCGCTATTTTAAAATAAAATATATAAATATTTGCTATATCTTTACACCACCCTTTAGCTGTAGACTTTGTAGTTAATTTTATACACATTGTCTGTTCAAGGCATATTAGCATAAACATTAATAAACCTCTAAAAATTGGAAGTATATGGCTGCTTTTAGTACTCAGAATAATTGATAAAAGTACCTGCTGTTTCTAAATACTTTTTTTCAGATATTACTTTCTAGTTTTTGGGAAACAAGTACCTAAAAAGTTGCATCTTCCAATTAGAAACTGTTGTAGCCATGATAATAATCTTTTATTTTCTGAGCCAAAGAACTTTGCATGTAGATTTTCTTGAATGCTTCAGTTATTAGAAGGCTAAAGACAGTTTAAAGTAGTAATAGCAGGCAAATATTATGATTCAACTATGAATTTTCTTGTTAAAAAAATGGAGACTGAGATTATGGAGTTCTGTAAATGATGCTTATCATATCTATGAATTTTTTTTTTTTATTTCAGACAAGTAAAAAAATGAAAATCATTTCCTTATTCTGTTTTCATGCTAATAATACTGTCAAAATGTACTTTTTAGTGTGTCATATAGTTTTTTATTTATGTAGATGAAAATGATAGACTGAAGAGTACTGTTCACATCTTGGAAGAGAAATTAAAGGCTTGTGAACAGGTACGTCACAAATGATCATTCTTTAGGTATAGAAATAATGTTTTATATCTATTGTAGCACTTCATATATCTTTATATTGGGTTTGCTACTGATACTCATGAGAAGAGTTGTTCTCATGACAATATCAATATGAGAATGTGTTGGACTAAGAGGTCAAAACTACTAAGTGCTGAGAACTCTGGCTCAATCTAAGATGCACTTATTTTTTCTTAGCTGTATTTAGCTTTAGATTCAACTTTACATTCTAAAATCTAATCCCTTGCATTAAAATACATTTTTGTGTCGAAATATTGTTTTGATATTCACGATGTCTGCTGTACTGCCAGGGAATCCAGAACTGTCTGAATTCCGTCTATAGTTTCTTTGGGAGTAAATGCTACAGAGATAATAGGTTTCCACTTTTTATCTGTGTCTCATAATAAATTCCATTTACCATCTCTCTACTTCTTATTTATGCCACTCATTTTTGGAAATATGGTAATACCAGCAGGGCTGGTCACAAGTTGTGTTAGTTCTCTGTGCTGAGACTGCAGATCTGTTACCTGTGTAGGATTAAGAATCTCACTGATGATTTTCTTTGCCTGTGTTCGTACTAACTGTGAGTTAGAAATTAACTTTTTATACCAATAGAGCTGTTATCTTGGCAGTTTGAGAATAAAATAAGTAAAGCTTTCTGAAAGATGTGAGAAAACTATGATTCTACACATGATGAACATGTATGGGCATGGTGGAACTTCCTAGTGTTGTTCTGAAGGCACTTACCTGACTATGCCCCTACATACTATTACCACCAAGCAGTAACTGCCTTTGTGCCTCCAAGCATTGCTCTGGTGAGTGGCTACCTACCTTGTCAGAAGGCTCTGACAAGAGCTTTGGAGTAAGCACCTCTATAAGGGCAGCTACAGTCAATTCCTTGATAATGTTCCAGAGTAGTTATTGGAGCAAACTTACAATAGGTATGCTCAAACTCTTCACTTGAGTATCAGTGCCGCCAGCGCCACTACTGCTGATATCACTGATGTTTCTACTGCTGCCAGTATGAAGTTGCAGAATCCTTAGTATAAGCAATACTAACAAAATTCATACTATAAATGCGAGTTTTATTATACAATCTTAGAGTAAAAAATCCACAAAAGTACAACTGTAGTCACCTAACTAACTGCAGCATTGTATCTGATCCTGGATTGAGGGAAGGAATATTACCTCTTCATTTGCCTGTTCTCCTAATAACTACAATTTCTTATTTTATATTAACTGATAGCTGTAATACAATGAAATCTGCTACATTTTTCATCTGTGGATCCCAGCTACAATGTGTAAGAAGTAATTGGGTATTTTGAATTTACCAGATCGCGGATAAAACAAGTACTGAATTACAGGGTAGTGTATATTTTTACATTAATGTTGTGCTTTGCTGAAGACTAGGAGTAAGATTTCTGTGAAGCTTTTTACATTCACAGGAATATAAAGATCAGCTTGAGAAACTTATGGTAGAAATTAAAAACAAAGAGGAAGACCATAAAATAGAAATAACACAGCTGAATTGCGACATAAGAAAAAAATGTAAGTTCTTTCAAGACTGAATGCTATAGCATTGGGTAAAACACATTGCAACCTGTAGGAGCTGTACTTCATTTAGGGTAAGTACAAGTTCCACTTCTTAGTGGAAGCATATGAAAGCTAGAAGCGGACAGTGTTTAGCTGAATTTTATCTTTGCTCAAGAGAGTAGAAACTGGCAATGAGGCAATAATACAGCAACAGAGGATGAGCAAAAATTCCCAAACAGGTAGAACAGACACTGGGAACTTGGACCTAAAAATCTGAAGGAAAGAAATTTTGGGTTCAGCATTGATTGTAAAATTGCATTGAACTATAAGCTAGACTGCTGTTAAAGTGTTCCTGCTATGTTCTAGAGAGCAGGGCATTCTTCTCACAAATAAATAATACTGCAAGGAGAAAAAGCTGGTTTCAATATTAAGTTTTTTCATTGCTGGCATAGCCTTGTAGAGTAGGATTTTTTGGTCATCCACTTAGCTGAAAAAAGCCAAACTCTGTAAAATATTATGTTGCATTAAAGAGACTCCATCTTACTGGGATGGGACACGGTGGTTTACACATAGTTTTAAAGTACATTTTTTGCTTGGATGGAATTATTTTCCTGTGAAATGCTTACCTGCTTTTCAAAAAACTTTAAATATTTAGGAAATTATGTTATTTTTCCATCTAAACATCTTCTATAATCATCATATTTGGTGTTACTGTGTTACTAGTTGAAGTAAAAGAAGTGGAGTATAGAGAACAGAGAGAAAAAAAAGAACTGGAAATATTAGAGCTAACTAGGCAGCTGAAAATTCAAAATGAAGAAAAACAGAATGAAATAATTAAACTTCAGATAGAGGTATGCCTTACAAAACTGCGTTGAAGGTCAGTTGGGCATTGGGTAAACTTAGAAAGGACTGTGTAGTGAAAAATATTAATTAGTACTTAACAAAGTAATATGATAGAATCTAGGAAACTTAAACAACTACTGTCTTTACAAAGATGAGTGGCATGTGCTCCCTTCCATGATAGTATCTGAGTTGCTTCTGCTCAGGAATCAAGTTCTACCCACTCTACAGGGACACTGAATTTGCTGTGTTCTTGTTTTAAATTATTTTGAAATTTTTGCTAGTTTCTGAGCTATTAAAAAAAATAAATGTTTTTATTTTTATTCTTTTTAATCTCTGAATGCTGGGAAGATATATATTTTTTTATAAACTTTGAAGACCTTAAAGTCTTCTAATCCTGCAGAGATGCAAGTAACAGAATTCAACATGTATTTCATAGCTCAGGTTTTAAGCCACTTTCATTACAGAAAAAGTTAAGGAAATACTTCACACCTTTCACATATTAGAAAAGAAGTTAGGTGTGAAAGTGTTTGGGCTGAGTTATCCTTGGAACACCAGGGAAGGGTGATGCTTTCAGGGGCTTTTAATATCCCCTGCATTTTTTCCTCCTGCAGACATGTGGCTGTGGAACCTTCAAAATTTTTTTAGTAGTCATCTTGTCTAAATGTATTTGGATTATAAAGTTTGTAATATGTCATTTTTGCAATATTTTGAGGCATTTTTTTAAGAAACATAGCTTGTAATTGCACTCTTTTTAACATAAGTAGCTTCACTATCCTCGGATTAAGTATTAGATAAGCTTGCTAGTACTACTTTTGGGTACAAAATACCTTTTTTAAAAAGTGAAAATTATACTTGTGTTATTTAAAATACTTTTTTTTTTCCCCTGTCGGGTTCTTAATGTTGTGTTTTTTCCTGATTCAGTTCAATGCAAAATTAGCCAGAGTTCAGAACAAAACAACAAAATCATTTTCAGATGCTTCTGTCTTGCCACAAAGTATCTATCGAAGGGTATGTGCTTTAATAGCCTGTAGTCACTAAATACTGTTCCAGCCTGTTTCAAACAGCAGTTCCTTGGGGGTTTACTGTGTGTTCTGCAACAAAACTTGGGCGAAAGGTGGGGTGGGGGATGGGGTGGAGTTTCGTGCCTTATGGGTCCATCTCACTGTCCCATACATCTCACCCACCTCTAGACAACTAATTCCATGTCTTTTTGCACAGAAGTTGATACAGCTTGGGTCCAGCAAGAGCCCACATGTGAAGCAGTTTTAGGGCAGAATTGTTAACCTGGGAACTGAAGACAGAACTAGCCTAAATGACTGTGATATAAATTATATACATGCATTATTGGTTTTGTAGGCTTGGGAATTTGGGATGTCACAAAAATAGGATTTGGGGCAAGTCATCTTTGTAATTTTGTGACACAACATACTGAGAAAAATATTCTTATTAGAATATTTTTCATTAGTAACACATATTGTATTTTTACATAATCCTATGTGATATTTACCAACAAGCCTTTGCTTGCATTTTTACAGAAGCTGCAGCATCTCCAGGAGGAGAAAAACAAGGAAATTGAAATTCTCCAAAACACCATAAGAGACTTAGAGCAACGTCTCAATAAAGGCCAAAACCTGCATTTCAAACGGAGGCGACTCTGAGTAAATAACATGAAGTATTTCAGTAGTACATAAAATGTGAAACAGAAACAGTATATTTCAAACAGTGCACCTGAAAGTAAAAACAAAATATGAAGAAATACTGAATATTTTTTATTGAAAACGTTCTTGTCAAATATTCCAGAGGCATGCATTCTGTGTATATTCAGGACTACTTGCTCGCTAATCAGTATTCACAATAAAAAGATTCAGGTTTTGTAGGAGTAATAATTTCCCTATTAAACCATCATTAATTATGGTGTACACTTCAAAGCCATTTTCATTTCTTAAATATTCTCTTCTTCACCCATGAATCCATCAAACCATATTTTTACTTCAATTCAGTTAATCAAAGGTTAGGAATTATAAGCTACAGAGAAGTTATACAAGTTTAAGTGGTATGTTACCTTACTAATCAATAAGATTTATCAAATTCAGCACTGTTACAAAGACAAACATTAAACCAAGATTAAATTTGTTCTACCCCTCCCTCTTTTTTTGATACTGATTTGTACGAAGAGGTGTTAACCCTGCTTCTCACTTCAGGCACAATCTTACTGATTTAGTGGGATTTTACTAGCTGTAGTACTATGCATTAATGGACCCTGATACCATATGTAAGCCACAAAAGTTAAGCATATCAATCTGTTACTTTAAAATAATTCAATTACTGCTTGTATCTTACATTTGAGAAAAAAAAGTTATTTTGGCACATT
Organism: Aramus guarauna; assembly: GCA_013400195.1. Lineage (NCBI taxonomy): Eukaryota > Metazoa > Chordata > Aves > Gruiformes > Aramidae > Aramus > Aramus guarauna. Next base: position 57,381 of record VXBL01007152.1, read on the forward strand.
GCTTAGGAATAAGCTTTTCTTGTACATAATTGTTATTCCTAGGTTACGAAAAAAAAACCAAACTTTTGAATATATCTCATCTTCTTAATAAAAATGATTAAAATATCTGTTTCAGTTATCTTCTATTCTTGATTGCAAAACATCAGATAGGAGCCCCTAGGTCATAGTTTATGCTCCTATCCTCACAAATGCAAGCAGAATGTTAGAAGAGAAAGAAGACAGACAACTTAATCAAGAATGCAGACACCTTCCCAGTGTAACTGAAAAACAAACTGCAGGTTGATTAAATTCCTTTAAATTATGAAGCTTTTGACTGATGGAATACTCCTTTGCGTTTTCAAACTGCTTAGTTTGTTTTTCAGGCTCAGTTTCTTGCCTTTTCCTGTCACTGTCAGGTGTCACTGGTTTCACTTGTTCCTGCTGCTGGCGACTGTCAGGCAGCAGTGAGCAGACGTCACTGTCAAGATTCAGTGATGTCCTCTGCTGACAGCTGGCCATGTCACCTGCAAGAATTTGGAAGTGCTCCACGACACTGTCAAGTGACAGAATTTCCTACCTCTTCAAACAAAAGGTGTCGACAATGACAGCATCAGCTACTAGAAGTTGAGTCTGATGCTGTCTGCCAATTTCATGTTAACTGGTTTTTACAGCTGGTTTTCCCTTTTTTTCATAGCTTTTTACCTTGTGTAATTTCCACACTTTCTCCTGGAGGAGCAGTGTCTACCTGTTCATGACTACCTGTGTGATCATGTCTGTTACGGCCAAAAACTCTATGATGCTGACCACTGTGAGGATGATGTCTTTGATTTTTGGAAGGAGTCTGATGGTTCTCATTTTTGGAATGATGACCACCCTCATGATGGTGGTGGTGGTGGTGTCTTTGTCTGTGCAGACTGTGGTGATGTGAATGTTGACCAGTTGGTTCGAGTTCTATCTCTGATAGCTTTTCATCTGTTTGTTTAGTGATGTTTTCACATATAACATCAATATCAGGTTCCTGCAAAACAGAAGCTTGCATTAAATACAAGGCACTATATTTAATTAAACTAGTTGCAAAATATTAATTATCTTAACACTTTTGCAGATCTTGAAAACCAATTAATTATTTGTGCTACTTTGCTGAAGAAAGATATGAATGTATCAAAAAGACCCTTGTTTTACAACCCACTAATAACTAGACCTGGCTCTTAATGTAAACTTTTGGGAATTATAATTCAAGTAATTGGTAATAAGAAGTATTCTTTTTCTAGAATCCCACATCTGACCTGCCTGAGGCCTACACTTAGCTAGAAAACTGTATGACGGGATCGAAAATTATTCTTCTCATTGAACTTTCATGACTATGTATGTACATTTCTTGATAATCCTTAAAGTAGTTCTGACCTTTAGGTATATGTAGAACAAAGCTACCCTTCTTTTATAACAGTAACAATAATTTGTCATCTTGTATTATCACTTTTTAAAAGTAACTCTTGTATACTGTGTTTAAATGTAAACTAAAAGGAATAGTAACTGAAACCAGCTCAGATTTGAATCCCAGGCTTTAAAAAAACTACTGTTTGTTTAAGTACCTCCCTGTCCTCAAAAACTAGAGTAGCTAATTGCTCACTAGCTGTATGTAACTCCAGAAACAGAATTAGATTGCATTTAGATTTCTGAAAATAATTTGCATTTCTATCAAGGTCAGCAATTCAGATAATCAGTCTATTATAAATAGATCTAATTCACTTTGAAAAATGTTTAAAAGCTCTCTGTCAAGACAAATGTGTAAATTCTAAATCATGCCTTTTTAGATTAATCATACTGAAATATTTCCTTTTTAAGTACCAATCAAATCCAGTTTCCTTTCCTAGTTGTGCTGGCTTTGGCTGGGATAGAGTTAATTTTCTTCATAGTAGCTAGTATGTGGCTCTGTTCTGGATTGGTGCTCAAAACAGTGTTGTTAACACAGAGATGGTTTTGCTACTGCTGAGTAGTGCTTATCCAGAGCCAAGGCTTTTTCTGCTTCTCACCCTACCCCTACAATGAGTAGGCTGGGGGTGCACAAGAAGTTGGGAGGGGACACAGCCAGGACAGCTGACTCCAACAGACCAAAGGGATATTCCATGCCATATGGTGTCGTGCTCAGCATATAAGGGGCTGGGGGAAGAAGAAGGAGGCAGGGGGACACATTCGGACTTGGATGGCGTTTGTCTTCCCAAGTCATCATTAAGCATGATGGGGCCCTGCTTTCCTGGAGATGGCTGAACACCTGCCTGCCCATGGGAAGTGGTGAAGGAATTCCTTGTTTTGCTTTGTTTGTGTGCACAGCTTTTGCTTTACCTGTTAAACTGTCTTTTTCTCAACCCACGAGTTTTCTTTTACTCTTCCGATTCTCTCCCCCATCCCACCGGTGGGGGGAGTGAGCGAGCTGCTCTGTGGAGCTGAGCTGCTGGCTGTGGTTAAACCACGACACTAGTAGACACATATATATGCGTAATGAAACAAGAAAATACCGTGTAAGAGCAGTTTCCACACTTGTTTTCACAGTATGCAATCTTAATAGATTCTTCTACGTATTGGAAAGACAAGAAGGAATAGGGCAGACCCAGATGATACACTAGACGACCGCATCTAAGGAGAGAAAGAACTTTGTGGTTACATGCACGTGTAACATATATCTAAAATTAAATGTCTCTTCTTAGTATACCTTATTCATGTCCATCTACCCACACGGTACAGTCCCAAGGACAGTGTTTCTGTCTAAGGACAAAACCAGTACCTGCCTTGCAAACATTTACATCCGTCAGTAGTATGAAGCATGATTTCTGGCTGATGTAATAACTTTACTGGCAAAAGCCTCTAGTTTAGTGGTATTTAGACTAGCAAAGGCACCCTCACTGCAAACCTATCTTGCTAATGAGGAGAGCTGTTTACATAGTGGTACAAATCACCACATGGTTGTTGCATCCTTACAAAGAATGCTTTTGTGCAACATAACGTATTTTGATTGGAATGTGCATTGCAGTACACCTGAATTACGGATTTTGTGTGCATGAGAGGATTCTTATGGTGCCTGTTTGCCCCATATCTGTACTTGAGTAATCTGGTATGCACTTGACTACACAAATGGTACATTCCAGGGAGCTGAAGTAAACGTAGAACTTGTACAAAAGGGGACCTTGTGAAGTACCCCACCTGCAATGTCAGCACACAGTCCTCCAGCCTCAGCTCCCTACATGTCTGCAGTGTGTGTCTAGGACCAGTCACAGGCAAAGGCTTCATTGCCAATAACAGTACAATGAAGAGATACATTCCTAGAACCATAACGGATCATGGCCAAACTAGTGACAAACCAATTCACAGCGTGGGTGTATCCTACGTGTTGACAGCACAAAACTCTTCAACCTTTCAAATGCAGTGGGTCAGGCGTCAGCTTTGGGGACCTTCCACAGACTACATACAGCCTGGTGCTCCCTGTCATATGACAGCAACCTTCGACACTTAGTTGTATTTGCTGCTGTAACATGCAATTATTTTCTAAAGATCATTTCTGTGCTAGTTGCAACCCACAAACCTAATTTTGCCAATTCGTGCAATTTCATCACATAATGAAAAAAAGTTAAGTAACATTCTAATTCTTTATTAGACTTAATTATGCTTCAGTATAAACTGAGAATGTTTGTTACAGTAACATAACAGTAATTAAGATGGACATGTTAGAAGTGCAGGACTTATCAAATAATTTCCATTACATCAAAACTGAAGAATCAAGATTTCAGTTAAAGAGTTATTAGTGGTTCTGCCAAAAGATACATGTCCCAGATTCCTATGATCAAAAAGCTGTTCTCTTTGCAAGTTTTAAGTTTCACCTAAAGACTAATTTTTCCGTATGGCTACGTAACATTTTCAACAACTCCGGTCAAAAAGTTTTCATGGGAACTCAGAGAGCTTTTCTTATTAGATTCTACTTTCACATGCATGGAGGTAATGAAGTTGTTTGAGAATAAAAATAGTTTAAGCCCAGATTCATGCTATCAAATTCTATACTCAGTTATATTAATCTAAATACACAGTGATTGTAAAGGAAGCATTTTTTTATCCCAAATTTACTTAAGCAGAAGCAGACTTTTCTTTTGTAGCTTCCTTTTTCCAGTAAAAGTACAAGTGCTTTACTTAGTGCAACTTAGAAGTTGATTATGATGTCTTTGTTGTGAGGTAATCAGGGGGTTTGGAAATCAATGAAATATAGAGGTTTACAAAGCATTACTCCAAAAACATACATTCTCCTGTGTTCCCCTCTAAACACAGACCTGTCATAGATGAGAAAGTCATCTTTGTTTCCATTTAAGGTAGTCCAGACATCATCTTGCTGTTCATCTTGCTGGTAGACAGTAATATATTCTGAAACTCTTTCTTTCAGTAGGTGAAATTTCTTCTGGGAATAAGTTCCCTGATGGTTGACAACCACATACGAGATATTGAAGAGTCCTTGACTCTCTAATTTCACTCGCAGGTCCTCCAATCTAGGGGAGAATGTAAAGAAGCAAGATCATAAATCGTCAGAGAATCGTAAGATTTGCCACATTCAACAAATGTTAATATGCTCCATCTTGATTTTATTACAGTGAATGTGATTTTCTCCCAGTTTTAATGGCAACAATCTAACACTATTAAAACACTCTTGCCATTTGCCATGACTATCTACTGCCGCCAAACCAGACTCTACAATAGCTAATATGCCATGGTTCCTTTCCTTGTAAGTGGAATGCAGACATCTGTTTTCACACAGAATTCAGTGTTATTTGTATTTCCGTTCTTTCACACTCTTCATGGTCTAACACTGTTAGTTTATCTGGTGTCTTTATTTAAATGCCGAGGGTTTGGTTACAGAGTTGGTTAAAGAACGCATACTGTAAATACAGCAGGAAGATAACTAATCAAGAAAGCAAACCTGCAGTAAAAGGTCAATAGCTGTCCCACTCATCTTGACATGGCTATTTTCTATAATATCCAGAAAAGGGGTATTACAACAACTGGTCAAAAGGATGGCTACAGAATGGGTGCATGACCTGGCTGGCAGTTATTAGTCTTTCCTTTGGCATCCCATCACGAAAGTCTTTCTTTGCTCTATAAACAGAAAGCTGCTTTTTTGCTGTATAACGTGAGGTTTTTTCCCCTTTTCATTTGTATCCTTCCTATTGAATTGTTCTACAAAACTCTATTTTTTTCAGCTTCAGGAAATACTCTAGAGCTTGAAAGATTCTTTAGCACCTTTCTAAAACATACAGAATCAAATCCAACTACCTTGAAAGCCAACCACAAAGCCCACTTTTGACTTTGATGGAGACAGAGATTTACCACCACTTTTTCAAATACAGTTCTTAAAAAGCTTGCCAAGACTATTATAATATGAAGTTATGCAGCCTAGAGGGGAAACTAAGACGTTATTACAGTGATTAAAATCAAGCTTTGAAAGTGATACTATGAATTTTTAAAGCAGAATGATTTCTCAATCACTAAATGAATCCAAGATAAGGGCTCTATGCAATTTCTGTTTTGGTCAGCTCAAAATGAGTTTCTTGCTGCTGTTACTGTCATGATACCCAATTATTTGCACAGAAGTAGGTTCTAAAAACCAGAGCACCAACATCCCAGGTCTCATATGAAAATGTAACACTGATGATTCCCTTGAATGCTTAGTCTGTTTTTCAAAAGGCCAGTCTTTACCTTATCTTCTGGAGATTTTTTTATATCTAGGACCTCTGAACAGGGGCTGGGAAAGCACATCTTTTGATTTGCCTCTTTCCCTACACATATTACCTAAGAAAGAGGTGATCACAGGTCTCCGTTTGAGGTGTTCTAACCATGGCAGAGAAATACAATGTTTGTTGGCTTCGGCATCTTTGCTACATTAATCATCTGTTGCTAATTGAAGCACAGGCTTAAGGAACTGTTTCTGTTGGGTTTCACTAATGCCAAGTCAATCACACTTTTATGTTGCAAATACCACGTGGAGAAGATGATCTGCCAGGACTAAGTCAAGAGATAATGAATCTGAGCCACCGGCACAGAATGTTCCTGCTGAGAGTTAACCTGGTCAGCAGGTCACATGCCAGCTGGGATGGCGGCATTTGAGGAAGCTAGACTTCACTGAGTGCATCAGTAGCTAGGCACAGGTATTACCCTCAGATAGCATTAAAAAATTGGCCAGCCATGTTTTAGTAAAAAATGGAAGGGAGAGTTACGCTTACCTGGAAGCCTGCAGCAGGCACAAGTATCAGCTAGCTTGGAGGAGAGCCACCACCGTGACTGAGCCCCTAGAGTTCAGCATTGGGTTCTCCTCCCCAATACGCCATTCTGGGGGCTCCTTGCAGTTCTGGATCTCTGTCCCTCCTCCTGGGAGGAGACAGAGAGCCAGAACTAGCCCCAGCCCTGCCAACATGGCTGGGCTTTATCTGAAAAGAGAGAAAATAAACAAAATGAGATACATGCCTAAACAAAGTTCAGACTCTGAAATTCCCGTAAAAAACACAGCAGCATATTGGCTCCATTCTGTTTAAAAAACAACTCTAAGAATAAATTTGAGCTACTGTGTTTACTGCTTGTTCATATTTCTTTCATTTTGCAGTGGAGTTCCCCTATAATAAATAGGCGGTGGGTTTTTTTGTTGTATGTAAACAGCTGAAAAGTAAGTGTTCAGAATAACTGAATTTTCTTTTAACTATGAATCACTGGATTTTCTTTTAATGCTATGAATCAGACTACGTTGTTTCTTCCTCTTTGTAATTTCTTCTTGACTGTTTTTAACATTTCTTGTGTTTTGAAATCAGTTGTGCTGAGCCAGTTTACACCAGTAAGAACCTAGACCAGTTCACTCCAGATTCCAGAGTAATTCCACTGACTTAGAAGTACTTGCACCAACAGTGTAGTTTGGTTCACAGCAAGTATTACAGAACCTGGCAGAAATAACAAAAAAAACCCCATAGATATTTCTACAAGTCAGTCTGTAGTATTTGGATCCCATTGAGAAAAATCTCATAAGAACACTGGCACTAGAAACAATTTTGCAAAAACAGGAAAGGAAAACTGAGTTTCAGGATTCCTCAGATCTTACAAAATCTCCTACTCACACTTTGTCTATTTCATGTTTATGAAAATGAAAGCATATGAGAAATTCTGTAATTATCTTTTCCTTTCATTCCATGAACATAATAATTTTGGCTTAATATGCTCAGAACACATCCGTTATTGAGAAATATATAAAATTATAAAACTGCTCCTCAACATGGGTTGTGGAATTGTATAATTTCACCGCTGGCATCAGTCTGACAGTAAACACAGCATGTTTTGCAAACACTAGCTTCTGATAAATAACACGCATTTCATCAATCTTGTCATAGTCTAAAAAAAAAATTAATAATTGATCTTTTAAAACAAGAGTGAGCTGCTGCAAAGCCAACATCATTTGTGAAATCTGTCTTTCTTTCCTGCAGTTCTACCAAAAGCATTTTAGGTACAGTACTTTGAAGATTAAACTGTGGTTCAATCAATATCATCAGGGCCAGTTTTTTACTCTTTCCGCACATTTGGACAGCTGCCTGCTTTTATACCCATTATAACCACATGAAACTCCTGTGATATCTTGAGATCCTTCTATGCCTTTATTGCCTTCTGCAGCACCGGCATACAGCACTCAGCAACAGCTGTCTCACCCTGTGACCTAGAGAAGAGCTATGTTCTGAATTATACGTCTCTTCGCATTTCAACTTTGTAGTTGATTTCCAATGGAAATTTCCACAGTCAGCCTTTTCAGCCAAAGAAACAAGCAGACACTCTGCCAAATCTTAAGTCATGAAGCTCTTTCATAGCAAAACCAGCATACTTACCCTTCCCTCCTCCCCTCCTCCTTGGCAGCTCTGCTTAACTCCGCTGCAGAAGAAAACAGTGTGGGGAGAAGGGCTGTGGTATTTATACAGCTCTTGTTTATCTCACTTTGCAGACAGGGTTCAAAGTTCAGGGAGCTCATTCTGAACAACCTTGCAAGCAAAGCAAACCCCTTTAACAAAAGTAGCCAAAATGTTTCTCCATTAACTAATTCCAAGTGGAAACCATTTATCGTGCATAATGGCAAGGTATTTTTCATATAATGACTTTGAATACCACGTTATGCAGTTTGTCAGTCACCCCACTCAGCTGGAGGTAGTGGTACAGTCAGAGGAGGAGGGTGGGCCAAAGAATCATTGTTGTCTGCACACAGTGGTAACCACAGCGAGAGGGGGAAGGTACTTCCCTATTTATAAAAGTGCTGAGCTAGCAAGTTTTTCTCTCATATGCCTTATCTGATATTTGCCTTAGAGAACGGTGTACCCTGTCTGAGGGCATGCGCGGTACAGAGCTCCTTTTGCCCAGCTGCTTTCAATTACATCACTTGGCTTTAAAACTTACTTCAGTAGAACCTGCCAGTTTATGAACTTCTGTAAAGGCTAGAGTGCAGATCTTCAGCCATTTAAATCACTGCTAGCTACATGAAAGCCATGAAGTTCTACCAACTGGCAATAGCTACTTAACTCTCTGTATTCCTGCTATGTTTTCTTAACACCATCACTGACATATCTGCGGACATTCAGGTTAAACTGTTTCTTTACTCTCTTTCTTCAGCGAAAGAATTGTTTATGCATGGCATGTTTTATTTTGACAGAAGTTTTCTTGAGTCTGGCTTCCTTCAACATGCATGTTATGTGTGTTTATGGAGAAATAAATATTTAAAAACTTGGTGTGCCCTCAGTGTTTAAAGTGATGAGATTTACATTGCTTAGTTCTATGGCCTGAGACTTGGTCTCCTGCACAGATGAGCTTTATGCTTCTGGTTGGGTGTGAGAAATGGAACTGCTGACCTTGGGGTTTATACTGTAGAAGTCCTATGCTCAAGTCAATGGAAAAGAAGGACACAGATCTGAAGTTTTATTCAATAATCTTGGAGGACATGATGCAGAAAACAGACAGACATCAGACTGGGACTGAATTTTTTTTAAAAGGTGGAGTGTGGTCACATTCCTTAGATTGTTAGGGAAACATTTCCTCGTATTCTTTGCCGGGTTGGGACCAAGACCTCACAACTGTGATGATGTCTTTTGCTATTCCAAGGATAGATTATTTGCTGGGCCTCCTGGCTCAGGATAGGGTGTTGATTTTCAGTGCTAATAAAGACCTGCAAGATTGTCTGGAAGTAAGTATTTAGTATGCATCATATCTGTCAATTCCTAAATGTGCACTGAAGCAGCTGAAAAGAAATGAAACAGGTACAGATCTATTAATAGGGAGAGGAATAAAATGCAGCTCAGTAGACAGAGACATTTGGTCTCTTGCCATTTATTGCAACACAGGTGGAGGTACTATCAAACAAAGAGCAATATTCCATGTCCATTTCTTTTTCAGCTTTGTAGAGAGGAATGTGTCCAAGGCTTGATTAACAAGGGCTCAGCCTATGAGCTACATTTAATACCAGTGAGTGCTGCTGAGACTAGCAGCTAACAAATACTGAAGGATAAAGGGTCCAGACAGAGTAAACTGAGCTGAAGCAGCTAACTTATAAAACAGCTACCTTGCTATGGTAGCTTGAGGATGGAAATGTGCAGTGGTCACTAGTGAAAAATTAGTGTTTCCTCCCATATAGTATGCAGAGACACCTGCAGATCCTCAGTTCCCTTACAGAGAGATGAGAAGCAGTTGTGGTTAGCAATTATCACTGTGCCAATAAATACTATTTGTTATATTATTTATTATTACATTAAATTTATTATAACCTTTATAATATTAAGGAGAGCTTAACTACATTCATAGTGATAGGCAATAAGCATCTTGCTTTATACCATTCACCTTAACTGAGATCATTGTTTGCTTCAAGAATTATTGAGGGAAAAAGTTCTTCTGTCTTAAAGCAAGTGGTAGGGAATATTATAATGTTGGCTGTGGTTTTAGATAGAACTAATTCAGTTGTTTTAGAAATGTATAAGCCCTAAGTATGTTTAAACTTCAGTCTGAAGAATTACCCTGAGTGCAAAAAAACCCTCTTCCACTTTTTTTTTACAAACAGTAGAATAAAGGTTAATAATTGCTCAATTTACAGCCTAAAAATCTGACCATTCCATTTCTTATATTAATGTCTCTCTACTTTGTAGGCTCCTGTTGCCCTTTGTCCATAGTTTCTTAAGAAATAATTGTCTTAAATTTTAATTTTGCTTTCCACTGCAAGTATTTTCTTTAGTTGTTGAGTATGTTCCAATCTTGCTGCAGGAGGCAGTTATGCACTCTAATTTGGACAAGGCTTCAGTTTCAAAAAATAATTTTTATAATTATGATCTTGTTTCTACTCTCTTTCTTATTTGGGAGGGAATAAATGTCCTGGTAGAAATTGCAGCCCCTACCCTTCTTAGGGTTATGTTAGAACATAAACATAATCCCCTTTTTTTTACATGTTTCAAACTTTTCAAAGCATCAAACCACAGAAATACCAGTGTCTTTGGAAATTAACTGATGTTTCTTATTTTTGTTATCTAGATGGGTAACATATACATTAATTTAAAAAATCTCAAATGGAATTATGAAGCTGTCAGTAATTATATTCTGGTAAAGTCTACCATAGTGATTTGTAACATGCAAATAGTGAGAGGACAGGGGCAGAACACGGATCCAGCACAAATTCTATCATGAGACCTTAGGACTTCAGTGTCTGTTTTGCTCTTGTGACTGGAGGATGTCACAAACAGGGAATTCAAAGTCCACTGGTAGATCATAAGTCTCGACTGATTCTTCTCACGTCTTCTCATTTTATAATGGTGTAACTGTGTCAAGCCAGTGGAGTTACTCATACTTTATAGTGGAATAAACCGCAACAAAAACAGGGTGTTGAGGTTTACTTAATGCTTACATAAACAAATTTCTGTTTGTTTAAGAGGCCTTAAACTCTTGGTTAAATGCTGTAAATAAAGGGTAAGTTAAGTGAAGGCTGAGAAGATCTATTCAAGTAAAGTAAATTCAGCAAAATAATTAGAACCACAAGTTTATTAGTTAAAGTAACTCCAGAAAGAAGGATAGTGGTGCAATATTGGTCTTGTGCTCCTGTCATGTGAGATCCAGAGCATTGTAAGATAACCAGATGCATACTTCTCAGAATTCAGAGGAAGCAACAAAAGCTGACATCCTCCAATATAGGCCTGGAGATTGTTTCAGTGAATGAAGGAATAGCTGATACATGCAAATGTCTACTTGAAAACAAAATGAGACTTAAAGGAGCTCTGATCTTGTAGATAAATGTTTTGTTTTTCTGCTAGGAAATACCATTATAATAAAGAAGTATTTTTCTCTACTTGAACCTATGTGTAGCACACTGTAATTAGCAAGGAAAATCTTTTTTTCATCAGACATATCCTAAGTCATAATCATTGCACAGATTACAAATGCACACTAAGCCTAGTTGCTGAATATCTACACGTATTCCAGGTTCCTTATTGCCTCTATTTAATTTGTGCATTTATCCTACAGTAATTCTATCAGTTTGCAAGTTGCACGTGTCACCTCAGTGGGCCTAAAACCAATGGTTCTCTTACAATTTGAAGGATGGACAAATTACCTGATGGTACCCAGGAGGTGGTTAAGAAGATCGTACATGTACAATATCATCTGTATTTTTGTATTTAGTAATACTTGGCAGTCCTGTTCTCTACAGAAGAAAACTGAAAATTCCTTCGATTTGGTGTGATTCTGCTTAGGCTCCTGGTGTTGGGGATAGTAAATCAAGAAGATGCAAATGTAATCATGCAACGCCCAAAGCAGGGTATCTGTACAGATCTCCTGTATGGATGCCATATCCCACACAGTCATCAGTGATCCCTCTTTCTACAGGAATGATGCTGTTGCACCAGGAATTCAGCAGGCAGCTTTAGGCTTTCCAGTACAGTGCACTGAGTCAATGTATAATTAAAGTGATTAAGGATCTGCACCAATGAATATGAAGAAAGTTAAAGAGAACCTCTGATTTTTCTGTATTCAGATATTTCTCTTTATATTAACAGATCAGGTCTTAAAGAGGGCGTAACCGTAATCATAACTTCAGAAGTATCATCAGCAATATACATAATTCCCATTAAAGTCTTCATACCCACTAACTGTCCCTGGGAGATGTGGAGCACAATGATTCATCTGCTGAATCCACAGCGGTTCATTCCAGGTGACTTTAAAGGCTTCTCACCAGAAATAGCTGTACAAGCAAGTTCTTGTTAATGATTTACAACAGGTCATCCAAGCATAGTTCACTGCACTGAACCCCAGCCAGGGAATGGAAGTTAGGACAGCACAGTACTTGGGATTCAGTGACAATATACAGTGAACCTTACAGGAAGTTCAAGTCTGTTCTTTACTTATCTGTTGTAAAATACATGAAAACTGAATTGAAAACTGGGTCCAGCTCATGAATAAGAGAGATTTGTATGAAAAAGCTCTATTTTAAGAACTGTTGAATTGTGATTTAAAAATGGATGACATATTTTTGGGTACCTTTCTTTTGTGGCTCTATGTTGCCTTATTTTCCTGAGAGTACAACAATGGCTGCAAACATCATGGTCTGCAAGAGATGTTAAGAGCCCTTAGGGACAGATTCAGATAGCTGAGTGCAAGATGGAGATGGAGTCTGAAAAACTAAAATACTTATGGTTTCAAATACATGACACTGAAAGTTGATTGTTGATGATACTTCTTTTCAGGTAGCATAGTCCTGGAATACTGAACCATGAAAAAAATCTTGTGCATCCTTCTTAGGGCAAGAGTATGTGAATGTGCCACCAGCACCAGTAAGGAAGGCGTAACTGGCTAAATAAACCATTTTCTGTCCATCTTGGAAATTCAAAAGCAGCTGTCATTTCAGCATCAAAGCACTCTCAGTAGCAAATTGTTTGTGAACTGCTGAAACAATTTGCAGATGAAATGCAAAAGTAGACTGGTCTAAGTGACATTTTTCACTTAACAAAATACACATTGCTGCTGCAGCACACGGGAAGCTGAGATTGATATCCATCTACTCCCACCTTGAGTAAAAACTGTTTTCAGAAAAAAGAGGCCTCCTACTACCATAATGAACTCCAAACATAAGTACCTCAAGTGGTGTCTGTAGATAAAGAAATATTGTAATGCAATACTGACCTTCTGAGGACTGATGGAAGAACTGAACTGTTTATTAAATGTGTTCTAGATAAAACAGAGGGAGAGCTGTGCCCATACATCTGCTTGCAGTAATCAAATCCTGAACAGACTGACTGCCTCCCTCTGTTCTTTGAATGATGGTGGAAGTCTGGAAGAGTCAGATCTTTATCTGAGTTATATCAGGAAACATCATTTGATATGTGATGAGGACTTTTAGCAGCTATCTTACAGTAATGCCTTTCCTGTTGTTGTCAGTGCCATTATTTAAAGAGTCAGCAATAGTGATTAGCAATCAGCCCCTGCCTAGATTTGATTTCTGTTAACGAAGCTATACTGGCTTACAAGTTGTGCCTTCGTCAGACAGTACTTTGTAAAATGTTCAGCAACTACAGTACCAGTTATTGATATATAGCGACTCGGTATCTGCAACCCACAGTCAGAATTTAATGGTTATGCCTATAGTCAGCTGGATAACTGTACACCTTCTAAAAATGCTAAATGCTTATTGATTGAATAGACTGGAATAGCTTTAATATTAGACTACATAACATAGCTGTCATAAATTCATACTAACTAATAATAATAATAAAAAAAAAAGCTAGAACATTACTAGCTTCGGATTTCCTGTTCTCCCGAAGAGTTCACATTTTTGCTGAAAATTATAATTATTAACTAACATACATTTATTTTTTTGTGTTTTGGATGAAATATGAATAACAGAAATCTCCAGTCTTCTAATATTACAGTCCTATATTTTATTTTCCACAGATGCCGTTCTTGAAGATAACAATTAAGGCAAAGTAAAATTTTGAATACAGAATATTATTTCTATATTATGTTGACAATGAGCCAGCAAAGATTGGAGACCATTGTATCAGACAAACACATTAGCCCTATGTTGACACTGGCAGTCTTCCTATTTCTCCTATGGCTTTGGTCTTCTAGGGTTTGACTGTTTGAGGGAAAAGTCAAAATCAGAGTAGTAGAACTGTAATAATACTCCACAACAAAGGGTGCAGAATGCAATGCAGAGGAAATAACTCAGTGTTCGAAAGAAAGAAAAGTGAGAGTACAGAAGATATGACGACATCTTGTCTGAGGACAACTTTGGAACTCACCTGCACAAGCCATCACACTATGCCACATCATTGCAAACAGCAAAGACATGAAAAAAATCTTCTCTGCAATATTTAAGCAGCCACTATTGCTTGCTTCTGTGAAATTGCCATTATTTCATATGTTCACATGTGTTTGGATGGACCTCGTGGCTTGTCTGAAAATTCATGCTGAACAGGCTTCATAACATGTTCTCCAGTTACAGGCAATAAAAGCAATACCCACTTTTGAGTCTCCTCATCCCATTCCAAAAGCACTGGCTCAACTTGTGGAACTTGAAAAGTGAGTGAGTCCTGGTCCTGACAAGAAATAATCATCACAACATAAGTCAACAGCTCTCCAGCCAATAGAGATTTGCATGGCTACTCATTTGCACAGACTTTTGTAGAACTACAGGAGAGATGGGTCCCAGGTTTGCATTTACTTTGGTAAATCCTCATCTCTAGCTGACCTCATTTTCATCTTTTACTGGCTGTCTCTTGGCAGCAAGACATGTTCAAAAATACTACTCATGTATGCCTTACATTATTTACTAGTTATTATTTATATATCAGGCATCTAAGAGTCTTAAGAATTAGGTTTAAGGAGGTGGTAGTATCCCCAGCAGAGCCCAGAGTGAGTGTCTCATGGTGGAACAGCTGAGCAGCTCCCACACCTGTCTTTGACCCCCCCCCAGCATTTTATCCAGCCCTCTAAACTGCAAGCTAAGTTTTTCTGAACTTTTTCTTGTCAGCAAAAAGAAAAGAAAAAAGAAGAAAAACAAAGTAGGGATTTGTGCTGATCCTGCATCACAATCATTGCCAGATTTCCTGTAAGAGCTCAAGAAGAGGAAACAAAACATGAACATGAAGTGAAAAAAGCCAGTAGCACTTTAAAAATCATGGCAATAAAGCTGCAGGACATTCTCTCCAACACAGCTAGCAGGCATTCAGAAGGAGAGACAGACCAGAAAACTAAATGCATAAGTGATCCCATGACTGTAATAACAGTAATAATTAACAATAAATGCTTTTTAATTATATTTCCCTTTTTGCAAAGACTTCATAATGTCTTGCTTGTAAATGTTTTAAGTTAATGATAAAATTTTTTGTTGATTCTTTAACACAGACATGTGCCCGCGGTAAGTTACCAAACATATAATTAAAGGCTCATGCGGGATTTCAGATATCTAGTTCTCCTGAAGCCAAATGTAGGACTTCATTCTCCATTGTTCAGGAAAATCATTGTGCAGTCAGTGGCTCAGGCACTGTTGGAGGCTTACAACGTGGATTGTGCATGAGGCTCGTCTTAAGAACTTAAAAGACAGAACATGCAGAGGCTGGATGCTCTTTCAGTAGCACATGTGCTTTGGTAGCTGCTCCATCTGTGTGTCTGCAAAGAGACTACCTAAGTTGCTGTTATAATCATCACGGTTACAGTCAATGTGCCACATACCACACATGGTCTTGCATGGATGGAAGATGCCCTTGATGGATGGAAGGATGTGCTTGAAAGAAAAAAGTTCTTGAAGGAAAAAATCTTCCCCTACATACTGGGAAGGATTCTTTCTAGGTTGCCCGATTTCCTACTTTTTATTGCTCTTAACATTATCTTAATTGCATGTAGAAAGTTTCCCTGGTTGTCTCCAGGCTCTGAAGTAAACTTTCATCTACAGTGAACATTTTATGAACCTACCAGTCAGACATAATCTCTCCCAGCAATAATATGGTCCATAGGTCTACAGTTTTCCAGGAAGGTTACATGGCCTGAAAGGAGGAGTAATCTAAAACTATCTGTTAATATTTCTGAATGTATGATACTTGGAACTGCAGCACTGATAGTAGGATAGATCAAAAAAGGTTTTCTGCCAGTTTAGCTTTAATCCCTTCCAGACTCTGTAGATTTCTATGGATTATAAAAGAGAACTAGAAAAAACACCACATTTCATTATTGGAGTGTGTCCAGAGGAGGGCCATGAAGTTGGCTGGAGCACCTCTCCTATGAGGACAGGCTGAGAGAGTTGGGATTGTTCAGCCTGGAGAAAAGAAGGCTCCAGGGAGACCTAATTGTGGCCTTCCAGTACCTGAAGCGGCCTACAGGAAAGCTGGAGAGGGACTGTTTACAAGGGCATGGAGTGATAGGACAAGGAAGAATGGATTTAAGCTAAAAGAGGGTACATTTAGATTAGATGTTAGAAAGGAATTCTTTACTGTGAGGGTGGTGAGGCACTGGCACAGGTTGCCCAGAGAAGCTGTGGATGTCCCCTCCCTGGAAGTGTTCAATGCCAGGTTGGATGGGGCTTTGGGCAACCTGGTCTAGTGGAGGGTGTCCCTGCACATGGCAGGGGGTTGGAACTAGGTGGTTTTTGAGGTCTCTTCTGACCCAAACCATTCTATGAGTCTATGATTCTATGTCCTGATGTGCTATGTTCACTATGTTCACTGTTGCTTACCAAAAAAACACAAATCAAAAGGTTTTTGCAAATCAGGTTGCAGAATATTTGCTTGTGAAAATCTGGGTTACCTCTGAAGAGGTAATATCTACATGTACAGAATGTTTATAAACAATGTGATTGTATGTATTTTATTTCTACTTATGATGCACCATGCATACTCACACAAAAATGGCATGGTATACATATTATTTTAACAATTAAGGTTTTAACAGAGGCTTTCCTTAAGAGGTTTCCCAGACAAGTACTGACCTAGCCAAGGCCTGCTGAATTTATACAGGCAGCTGGACTAGATTATCTGTAAGAGACTCTTTCAACCTAACCCATTCTATGATTCTATAATTCTATGATTCTATATTCTGGGATAAAAGGAAAAAAATAGCAAAGTACTTAACACCTACTGTTATTTAAGCACTAAGCCACTATCCAATTCCTTTAGGCATGCTCCTCATAATTCTGCGGGATTCAAATCACTATGGTTTATGAAACTGATAGACACAAAGTTCTTAGACTTGCTGCTTCTTCCAGATATTTAAAATAATAGAAAATATGTGAAAAAGAAAGCTAGAATTCAACCACCCTCTCTTGCAGCATTCACCAGACACTGATCTCCCTGATTTCACTAGTCAGCTGATCTTCATGGGGTCACAAAAATATGAAACTTGCACACAGTAGATAAGATTTTGTATGGAGCTTGAAGGACAATATATAATACTGATTAGATATAAATGCACATCCTGTCCTAGCTGTGCATTTCCTCTGAAAATATGAAGACAACAAAGGAACAAGCTGACGTCTTTGTGTCACAGATGCAAGGTTTAAGGATTTTTAATATCAATTCACAATTCAGCACATTATAGTTTTCAAGCATTGCATTTTACAGTTACCCCAATCATTTTGACTTTCATTAACTCCTTAAATCTTCCCTTCCCTCTTGAAAGAGTAGACATTAGGAGGATTAATAGAACCACTTTCTGTCAGAGTCACAACCCATACGTATTTTCCTTTAAAAACCTTATAAACAGTCAGTTATATTGTTTCACCAGGCATACCTATCAAAGGGGATCTACAGAAATGTTTTTCTCTTGCATAACAGCACACATCTGGCTCGCTCTAAGTATGCCAAGTAAAGCCCTTTCATGCACAGAGCAAGTCATTGTGCAATGGAAACATGCCAAGTCATCCGATACAGAGAAGATTTCTTGCAAATGATTGATATCACTACAGGAACGACCAGGTGATTTCGTAAGACTTGTTTTAACAGAACAGACCAGAAAAGGCCACAATTGTGTCTACCTGAATTCTGCACCTCCCTGGGTGAATCATTTGATCCTGATATGAGACAGTGTGGTGTGAGATCTGTGTGTGTGTGAGTGCAATGAGCAGCTTTCAGAACTATTTGGAGAGCCAGTCAGAACTCTCCAGCAAGCTGGGTGTAGGTCACAGGCTGCTAGGTGAATAGCCTTGTGCTAGATAAGCTAATGGTCCCTTTGGACCTTCATTTATAATCTGAATCAACTGCTTTTGAAACAGTTATCTACTCAACCCTAAACCATAAGCACATCTTCTGAATTCACAGCTGCAGTTTATTAATTCCTTCATTTCTTCAGATAAGAGAGGTTTTGTTTAGTAAAGAAGGGAAATGTTTGATTCACACTTTTCTACGATTAGTTTAGTATTCATTTTTGTGCATTTGCTACTTCACAGCTCTCCCCAGGAGAAGCAACCAACACTCACCCTGGCTGGATCTTCTCTGCCTCCTTCAACACTGCCACGAGAAGCCCTGAGCTGGAAGAGAACATCTACACTTTGGTATTATTCCCAAAGTCAGCTGGATGTTGTGTCCAGAAGGCTTATCAGGTTATGTCAATGAATACAGATTTCTCCAGAGTGTCACTGATGTGATTCTGGAAAAGGAAAAAACCACAGGGAATTTTTAGCCATACGAGTAGCTAAATAAGGGTTGAACTAGACATATGGATAAAGATCATTAGGATGTTTGCTTAACGTTTTGTTTTTCCTCATGTAAATAAATTGCACTATAAACCAGGTTATTTTGAGACTTACAGCTAAATTGTACTGGTTTGTAACATAACTCTCAGAAATCCTAGAGGTAGTGCTAGGAAACACCACACCCATCTCTGAGAGGAAAAGGAGGACCTGAAAAGTTATAACTCAATCAGTCTAATTTTATGTTTGAAAAGCTATTACGACAAATTATGAACCATTCATTTAAAAGCTCCCATCTAATCTGACAGAATAACTAGAAGGATGAAGCCATAGGAAAAAAGTAAAGAAAGAAACATACAGAAAATGCCATGGAAAAAAAAAAGCAAATTGTCAAAAAACCCCATAAACTAACGAAAAACAAGCAAACCACCAACCTTGTCTGGATAGGTAGAAGGTGATGGAAGGGCAATTTTTAATTCTTGTGTTGTATTTTGGTCCTGTAGCAGTGACTTTACCTATATTTCAATTTGAAGTACAAGCTATTGGAGATACAGTTCTTCAACTAAAAATTAGATCTATAATGGTTTAAAGCAAACCTTCATATTTTTTAAATGCAGGAGGCATCAACATTCCTAAGGTACTGCTGTGTACCAGAAAACAAGAATGGGTGTGGCAGACAACACCTAGATTGAGAACAATTGTCTGAGCAGAACTACTAACAAGAACAATATTACTACATTAGCAAGGCCATTAAGCAGTAACAAGAGGAAATAAAAGGGACATAAATTTGACTTCAAAGTTTTTTATATTACCTTACAAACCACCAGTATTGATAAAACTTTATTGTATTACTGTATTATAAAACACTACAGAGTCTTAGGGTTTATGTATGAAAGAGTATATCAAAATTAATTTGAACTCGACTGGATGTCTACTATTCATGTTTTGTTTGATGTTGTAGGATTTCTGTGCTGAACAGCTGCCTTACCTTCATAGACTTTCACCCTTTTAGTGGAGGATGAACATGACAAAAGTAATCATGTAGACCTGGCACCAGGGAAACGAGCTGGAGAAGTTAATAAACAAGTGCATTCACAGGAATGATGTGGAACACGTAGCCACTGCATGCAGCAGCTCTTCTGTTGTCGCGACTGACATAAGGCCCTCAAAGGGGTGATCACCGTGTCTGCTTTGACAAGTTAAATTATTATACTGGTTAATTTGGATGATTATGTTTTCACACACGAAGCCTGGCTGACTAGGGACGCCCCTGAAGACCCTGGCCTAGAAGAGAAACCCACATTTCATGCTGCCAGCGCCCAGACAGGACAGCAGAAGCACTGGTTGCAGCCAGTGCCACTCGCTTGTCATCTTCTCCTGAGGCGCCTGAGCGAAATGACCCAGCAGCTCTGCTGGCGCTGCTTGGCTGTTTTCTTCTTCAGCTGCGGCGACTTGCAGCTAGAGGGGCAGAGCTGGGCACCACGGGGAGGAAGAGCAGCCTTGCTGGGCAGCATCTCCGTGCAGCTTCTGACACCACGATGCTCACTGAGAGTACCACTCAGCTGACGTTATAGAAGGAGGACACCGTGGTCCGCACGCCTTGCGTGTAAGAGTGGCTCTGTGAAGGAGCGGGGAGCTGCGGAGGATCCTCTGCGGGGGCTGGGGGCGGACGCGCTCCCCATCCCGCCCGCGCCTGCCTGCCCGAGCGCGGTCAGGAGCAGCCACTGGCACAACACTCGGCAACGGGACGGCGAGGCGGCTCCCGAAGGGGAGACACACGCGTTTTGCTTCAGGGCTCCGCCGGCACCCGAGGGTTGGTCCGATCTCGCAGTAAGGGCAGTCAAACTGCGCCGGCGCTCCCCTGTGGCGGTCGTTTGCACGGACTTGTCGGTTCACGCCTGAAACCGGTGAACGCGCCGACTCGAGAGCTGGGAACAACAACGGCGTTTAATCTTATCTCAACGGTGCAGTTAATTGCATTTTCCTTTCATCGTCAGAAACCAGCC
>VXBL01007152.1:78796-97574 GCA_013400195.1 Aramus guarauna
ATCCTTGCTCTGCCGTTGTTATTTCTGAGGGAAAACACGCAGCAGAGCGCGCAAGAAGTTCCCGTTTCTGTGTTACTGGGGAGCAACCGCTGCTGTTGGCCGCCAAACGCCCCGCAACACTCCCCTTTTCCGAGGTGGCTACAGCAAGATGGCGGTGGTTTGGCCAGTGCTCTGGCTGCTCCGCTGGGTCGTCTGAATTGCCATAACATCCATGTGTGAGCCGTGTAGGCAAAGAAAATAAAAGCTTAAAATACAAGGAGTTCCTATTGCAGTCCCGGAGGATAGTGATACGATGACTTCATTGAGGTAGTTTTATAAAAACAAATCTGCAAATCTTAGGCATATCGTGTGAGATGCGTCTGGTGTTACAAGGTGGTGAGGTTAAGTCAGTGGTTGACAGCGCCTTCTAAGGAAATCAAGGTAAACTGAAATAGTTCAGTTTCCATCACTGCTCTATGAGCCTGCTTAGAAGTGGCAACTTGGATCACTTCTGTCTGCCTTCCTCAGTTTCTTGATTTTCTCAGCTGTATCTTCCACTTCCAAAGCAGCCGTGCTCTTACTGGATATGTGTTGTTCTGTTGGGCTTTTTTTCTGCAATATCACTGAGTTTTTAAAATTAGAATACTAAATGAATGCTGCAGCTGCATTTAGATATGCAATAAATTCACATTTTTAACTAGTGCTGTGTTAATTCCTGACAATAAACGAGCAATCGTAAGCTGCATGTTTCCTTATTCATGTTCTTTAAGTGTTCTGAGAAAGACAGGAACTTTTAAGAAATTTCTTAGATTTTGTAGGGGGGAGGTTATTGTTTGGAGGGGGGGTTTTGTAAGATACCTCTGCAAACATTCAATTTGTAAGAAAATTGCAGTTGAGTAGGTGGAAATCGTGAGAGTTGGGGTCAAAATTTTATTTAAGGAATTACGCTTTTAACTGCAAGTCATCTGTCCTTTTACGATGTGCCATAAGTGGGCAAGAAGAATTCAACAGTGAAGTAAATGGCTGACAGCTTCCCACGTGAGACTCTATGTGGAATACCAGATAACAGTGGGAGCTACTTGGTCATCCGTCTTAGACCCAGCATTACAGATGAGGGGAAGCGAAGACAGCAGCATCAGCATCCGCTCCCTTCCACCTCACCTTCCCCCATGCCCTCACAGGCTGGTCTCCTCTGTCCCTTTTAAGACCTTGATAGGTATTTCAGCATCTGCTTGGCAAAGCAGCGATAGCAGGTAGAGGTACACACCCGTAAGTGGTTGCTTCTGTTCTTCTGTTTTCGTGCTCTTGGCAAAATGATTTCTCCATGGGCTAATTTTTCTGAGATGCAAGAAAGTGTGTTTTGTGGTGAAAACAGGAATTCCACAATTTCCTTTACTTGATGTCTGTTAGTCATAAGAAAATAACTTTGCTTTTATCATAACTGGGTAATTCTACTTCAACTGAACCCCATATACACGTATGCACATTTGTTGTAAGTGAGGCAGAATTTGCACAGCTGCAAAGGGGAGTTAGCAAGTGTGGTGGCATCTGCTCAGATGTGGTTAATACATACAAGGAACAGTTTTGGGCTCAGGACTTACCAATTTCAATCATAGACAAAAAAAATCTGCACCAGAAGTCAGGAAGCACTTTCTTCTAGCACTCTGAAGAAAACTGCTTCTTTGCCACACCAGAAATTTCCATCTCTATATTCAGTGATTGTTTTGATTCTAGCTGCTCTCCTGACTTTATTTTGTCCGTACGAAGTATAACAGTATAGTGAAGGGTATGTCTCAAATTCCTTTAAGACTCATTGAAGCCTAGTCAGAAACCACAGGACCTTCAGTTAGACTGTGAAAAGAAACAATGTTTCTGTGCTAATGTGACTTTGAAATGTCTTTGCTTTTTCTGTGGTGTTCTCAGTGTGAGCCACGTCAATGTGGAAGTTGAAGATGAGTGCTGCTGCACAGATCTGAAGTCATTTTGCCTAGAGTTAATTTGTGAAATGCTTTCATTGAAGCTCTTGGACTCTCTTCCAAGGTTCTTTTGCATAAGCAGCAGACTAACATCTGCATCTGATCCACAGGCGCAGAGTTCTGCTAAACCTCCTCAGGTTTGAGAACCTCTGCAGCTCCCATCCCCAGCTATATTTATTGTATAAGGGAGGAAGAGCCATTGGATTACAAGCATATGTGTCTCTTTCAAAAGGTTGACAAAGAGTATTTCATCTTGCAGGGGGAGAAGTGTAAGTAGGCTGGGTGAATAAGATGCTCTTTGCTCTTGGGTGTGACAGCACATTAAATCCCTGTCAACTCCTATGCATTCAGAAGCTGAAAAGTGCTGCTTTGTTACATCCTTGCACCTTATGTTCACTAGGTGCAAAATGTGACTTAAATATGAAAATTTTAAGAACTGTTCTTCCACCAAGTGGATTGGTGGAATTGCAAGAAGTAAAGGTATAAAGATTCTGACGTTATGCTGCTGATGTGTTGCTGAATAGTTAGTTGTGGAGATGTTACATCCCTGCAGTATTTGCTTTGAGGGAGGTGGATCCCTGCTGAATCTGTAGAATAAAGAATAAAGAAATCTGTAGAATAAAGAAATACATTTACCCACTTTGGCTGCTTTTTCATATGTATAAATAAGGCAGTATTCCACATCATTAACCCTACCATTTCCTACCTGTCAGCTAAAATCAGGTAAACCTGTTACCAAGACAGTTTAGAATTTCTATTGGTTTTGTAGTCCCTGAAAAGTGCTAGTTAGTTCATGCTTGTATACTAACTTGACTGTGCAAGCTATGTACTGAGTGGCAAAATATTCTTATACCACATCTTTTGCAGACCAGTCCTTTTGCCATGGAAGCTGAGGAAACAATGGAATGTATCCAGGAATTCCCTGAACACTATAAAGTTATTTTAGATCGACTGAATGAACAACGTGAGCAAGACCAGTTTACAGATATCACTCTGATTGTCGATGGTACGTACAGGCCTGAGAACCAGTTGGTATACAGGATGTGCTGGGAAGCTGTTGAGTTTGTCACAGGTCAGCTGTCAAACTGGGCTGCTAACCAATTCTTGGTTCTGTACTGGTGTGTGAATTGCTTGCAGTTTCATTTAAAAACTCAGGGTGAACAGAGTTTCCAGCCATGATTAATAATTTTGCTTCTCTTTTCCAAACAAGGGGCTAAATATTTTCAGCTAGAAGCCCATTTTGAAACTGCAGTGCTAGATTTAACATGTTTTCTAAGGATTTCCTGCATTTAACATTTCTGCATCTGCGCTATGAGTGAGGAAGGTGTTATCCTAAACCAAAATTTTTGTTTCTCTTTGTAGGTCACCATTTCAAAGCTCATAAGGCTGTTCTTGCTGCCTGTAGCCAGTTCTTCTACAAATTCTTTCAAGATTTTACTCAGGAGCCCTTGGTGGAGATTGAAGGTAATCTTGATTTATGCAAATAGAGACCTTCAGAGTTGTGTGCCCAAGCTGCAAACGCATGTTGTGTCCTTGGTACAGACTTGAATACATGCTTGGTCATATCCATAGCTTTCTTGATGTCAGCTCTGAAGCAGCTATCGCCACTGGAAAAGAGCTTCCCCTGAAGAAAAATTAAAAAAAAAAAAGTCTTGAGTTAAAACTTTTGGAAGGGAAAGTGTGAAGTGAGGTTCTGTGGGTGGTTTGTTTTTTTGTTTCCTTTTTATTTTTCTTCCCCCGGTACATGGCTAATGCAGGTCAGGCAGACCCTGTACGTTTTTAGGACAAGCAGTGTGACATATAATCTTTTCCCTGACAACAGCCATTCTGGTCAGGTGAAAAGGGCTGCCAATGATGGTCAATGGCAGATGCCTTGGCTGGGGTGCAAAAGGAAGACAGACATGGAGCAATACTTACCTGGTAGTCAGGGAGCAAATTCCTGGGGCAATATTTCAGCCTCCAGTAACTTGCTGCTCAGAGGTCTCTTGAGAGAGAGAGATTGTATTTTTGTCTTTAAATCTATACTTGTTATTCAAACAGGTTTTTTTGTCCATNGGACCTAAGCTTTTTTCTTCTAAACACTGAGATGTAGAGTCACAAGAATTCTTTTAGAAGAGCTAGCTGCTAGTGTTTTGCAGTGCTGTTCCTTATCCTGCAACCGTCTAAACTTGTGTGGGACCATATACTCTTCTACTGTAAGAATGGGTCAGAATTGTACAGGCTAAAAAATAAATGTCACGTTCTTTGGGCTGGAACTCAATGACAAGTGACATGGCTGGTAAACGTTGCAGACATTGTGGGGCTGTGACTTTGTGGTAATTAATACCGGGTCTCTGTGCTGACTGCCCACACCTTATTGACAGCAGGGTGTGCAGTGATGATACGCCTCCAGTAATTAGACCACATTAACAAGCTTGTGCTGATGTTTTGATTTCATGCAGCTTTTTGCTATTTCTGAGAGAATAAGCAGTGATCTTAAAACTTCTTGCTGCAAAATTAACTTCTCAAAGGTCTTGAATGAATGTAATGGTTATGATCAGTTTTATATGGGATCAATACTTGCTCAAATATTGCTGTGGCACCAAAAACTCCATTCCACTGCCAAACTTTAGCCTGAGAAAAGTGGGTGCCAGTCCCATCATGCTGTTTTTCTTCCCCTCCTTCCCTTTCACTTTGTGAAAGTGCTGTCATGTTCTCATTCCTTCTGCATGCTACGCTCTTCTGATGGCATGAAACAAAAGGAGGGGCAATAAGTGCTGCCAGCGTTATGGTTATTCTTGCTTTCTCTTCTAGACCTGCTGAAAGGTCTTAGCATTCAGGCTAAGGAAAGACTGTTTCCTTTTTTATCTCCCTACAGACATATCAGCCAAGGAGAGTGGCATTTGCCCCTAGTTGCTCTAGTAGCCAGCTAACGTTTTGTTTTAAAAAAACCTCCATGACATGATACACTGGAAATTTCATTTTCAGCATCAGCATTTATTTCCAAATTAACTTATTCTGTGCTTATTCTGTGGATTGGCAGTAGAGTTGAATAAGTAGGTAATTTTTTTTTTAAATAGAAAAGTTATGGGATTTTGCATTTCTAGTCCTACCCTCTAACCCCACAAACACCTTTTTTTTTGAGATTAAGATTAAGCATGATACCATCAAACAAGGTTTGGTTTTGTTTTTTTCCAGTTCAGGAGAAAAAGCAGATATTAGCTGTCTGCTTGAGGAATTTAAAAGAAACTTGAAACTGGAAAAGTATGTTCTAATCAGTATGACTCTGAGGCAGTGTACACCGGCAGAGCTGTTGAACCAGGTTTTAGATCCATCCATCAAGCTAAACTGTCCAGCCTGCATTTCCCACTATTTTATAATGTTATGCAGCTTGTTGATTATGCATCACTACTAAACACTAATTCTTATGTTACAAGGAAACGAATGTTTTGCTTAATGAACACACATGCAAGCCAGTCTATTCTTAAGATTATTTCCATTGTTCATAGATTTTGAAAAGTTCTTTGTGTGGGTTTCTTTGGTTTGTTTTAGGTTTTTGGTTTTTTTTGTTAGAAAGACAAACTGGAGTGCCACTGTCAGTCTGTTTTCTCCTCCACAGTAAGCGGGGGAAGAATTGCAATACAGTGCCTCAGTCAGAGCTTTGACTAGAAGGGGTAAGCTTCAGAAACTTCAGGTGAAGTAGAGATAACTAGAACTATTTGTATAATGCATTGAAGAGTTGCACAACGCATAATCTAGACTAGGAAAAAACCCCAGCCAGCTGTTTTTCCTTAAAGTGCAGTTGTGTTGTATGTATGTATCCCTATTAATAGTTTCACACAATGTGTTGAAGGATGGTAGTCTCCTCTTTGAGGAGATTATTCTTTTGGTATATGATCCTGGAGCTCCATGCTGTAATGTGCAAAGTCACCTTCTAGACACCAGAAATCCAGGCTAGATGAAACTGTAAGTTTAGCTGCTCTGTCTTCCTGTGTCTCAATGGAGTAAGGGGCAATTTAATAAGCTGTATCCTGCATTAGAACATTCGCCACACATCTCTGACATGACGTACTGATACTGGGCAAAGCCTTACCTCTCCTATTACTAGAAAACATGAAAGTGATAGGGAGTAGTTGTGTGAAAAGTGATAGGGAGTAGATTATGTGAAAGGATTTATCAGGCTGCGAAGGAAGGTAAAAGCGCTGCTTACTCCTGTCAGTCTCATTTGAGGGGAGATAGCCACTCATTTTCAAAAACTGATAATCAGTAGTAAAACCTCTAGCACATAAGTGCTGCAGATGATCTTGAGGGTGTGACTTGAAAGCATTGGCCCACTCAGCTCTGTTTGAGATGGCATGCTGTCCCTGACATCTTGGAGGAGGGGGTTGCGTATGATGCAGGGAGAACTGGAACAGAGCTGGGGATTGTGTTTAAGCCCAGAAAATCAAACTAGAATACTCTTTCGTCATCCCAGGGGCTTTTATTTTTACTTCAGCTGTTAGCTGTGTGCTTTCCTGAAGCATGTTTTAATCATTGTGTGAAGTCACAGCTGTAGTGTTTTCTTTCAAGCTGTAGGTGCTGCAGGCAGTTGTACACACTCTAGAGCTTAAGAGGTGAATAGCGTAGGAAGGACTCAAATCTTATTTCTGAGCAGGCAGGCCAAAGAACTCCTTCCTTCAGGGAAGTTTTCTTGCCAAGTACAGAACTTCACAAGTTTCTTAGATAAACCTGTGTCATTAGGTTAACTGGCCTTTCTTCTTCATAGGTGCTTTGTATCATTCAAGCAGAGCTCTTTAAAACGCTTTAGTAGCCTTATGTCAAAGGCTCTGCAGCTTTAACCATGCTATTTTACAGCTCTAAGGAGTATAGATTAAGGACAAATTAGCATCTGACATGCACACAGATTATGTGGTCATTCATCATTCAGCTTCTTTGAGAAACAGCTACAGAGTGTTGGATGCAGAAGCTCAGTATCAGGCAGGAATTGTTATGTAAGTGCTTATGGATCTTAACTATGTTTATGCAAATGCTTTACAGGAACAAAGAAAATTCATCACCCTTAGAATCAAATCAAGCACAAGATAAAAATAAACCGAAAAAGAGGAAGATAGCTGAAACCTCTAATGTTATCACAGAAACATTGCCATCTGCAGAATCGGAGCCTGTTGAAATTGAGGTTGAGATTGCTGAAGGGACGATTGAAGTGGAAGATGACAGCATTGAAACACTTGAAGAAGTAGCTTCTGCAGAACAATCCATAAAATNAGTACTGCTACAGTCATGTCCTTGTGGCCTTGGCTGTAGCATTTTGGATTTTTTGCATGTTTTGGGCAAGATAGAGAATATGCTGAAGAGAACACATGAGTCTTGAGTGCTAGAAATACTTGGCTTCTAGTTACAACTAAAATACTGGTGTGTCTTTTTGTTAATTTTTCATTTGTTTTGTTTTTCCACAGATGTAAACTTTTGAAGGATTGAGGTGGTTAAAAATAAGTACTTAAAACCAGAAAGCACTAATGAAGCTTCTCTCTCAAGTCTATTAAATCTTATGATTTTTTCAATATAATTCCTTAAGGCATATTTCCTTCTTCAGTAGTACCAAACTGAGGAGCTACCTGTATTTTCCCAATTCTACTAGTAAATGTTTCTGTTAAAGTATGAGCTGTGAGCTTCCACTGTGAGCTTCTCAGTGGAATACCGTTTAGAGGGTTTCTTTATCTAACAGAATGTCTGAGTAAATGCTTACTAATGCATTAGGCAAAAAATACCCCCTCCTGATTCTTTCTTGTACCATATGCTTTGGAAAGTTTCACCCTTGCTCTTGACATCTCATCTATGATTTGATTTTTCTTTTTAATTAACACAGGAAAACATTTCTAGTGACTATAGTACACTTTTTTTTTTACTGTGAAATCTGTCTCTGAAATCTGGATAGCATCTTTTGAGTACAAAATGAT
The DNA here is from genome assembly GCA_013400195.1 of Aramus guarauna. Taxonomy (NCBI): domain Eukaryota; kingdom Metazoa; phylum Chordata; class Aves; order Gruiformes; family Aramidae; genus Aramus; species Aramus guarauna. Next base: position 86,688 of record VXBL01007152.1, read on the forward strand.
ATGTGCTCCTTCTTTCTTCTCTATAATATGGAGGTTAAGATGCCACTTAATCTCACTGAAAAGTATACTATCTGAACAGATGCTGAGTGTTATACAGATAACGCTGAATGTAAAATGTGTGGTCCTGATCTTCCAGATGTTTTATATGTCAGTTATGAGTTATCACTAAGAATTTAATGGATGGTAGCAGCCCTATTTCTTTTGCAACTTCTTGTTGTTGTTAAAGCCTTTTAATTAGAATTTCTTTGTCTCTGTGTATGAGACTGCTGAGTATTGATATGACACTGTGTCTATTCCCATTAGCCCCTTAAAAGTTCCATTTATAAACAGTCTTTGGCAAATCCTTACCCCTGTGAAGGAGGGCGTGTTTCTCCATTATGAGCAATCCAAATACAAGCTTCTTAACAAAAGTTTTTTCTGAGAAAAATTTGTGGTAGATTAACAGAGTAAGCCAAATATCACAATATGTTGGTTGCTGTTGTGACGAAGGATTTTGGGGGCAAAGCAATTTGCATCACAGGAGGCACAGAGTATGTTCTAAATATATATTGATACAACACATGAAATCTAATTACTTCTGTTTTAGCATTTTCAAAAGCCTTAAGCTTAAAATCAAAACAGATACTACCATTTAACTATGGTTCTGTAAGGTCAGTGGAAAAAATCCTGTGCAGCTAAAAGCTTTCTAAGTTCTGAATTCTGTGTAGCATTTGAATGCTAAAATGAAATTAAAAGGCCTGGGAGAAAAATGTCCTACAGAGTGATTAAGCAGCAACAGGATCAAATACAGCACCAGTAATAACATAAAAATAGCAATTGGGGCAGAAATAGACACCTTATCAGTGTTGGTAATTCTTTTTGATGCAGTAATTTGACATTGACAGTGGCTGTTTTCTTTGCCTTATTAAAAGAAAGGAAGGACATACATGGAGTTTGTCTCACTCACGCGTACAGTACCTTAAACAGCTTCTGAATCTCTGAAAAAACACCTCAGAAAATGTCTTGCATGTCAGGTAACTCTGAAAATATTAACAAAGCCATCTCCAGAACTTAGGGAGGGGTTTTGATCTTATGTAAGTATTATCTTTTTTCCCACTTTATGAGTATGGATGAGATATCACTTGCCGATCGTAAGTAATGCCCAGGACAGAAATTCTGCAATGCTGCACTTAAGTAATGTATATCTGTTGAGTTCAATAGCTCTAATTTGTCTTATGCAAGAAAAGCAATTTCTTCATACAGAAATCAATCTTGGAATGAAGCTGCTGCTTACAGTATGCTGCTCTAATCCTGGTATTTTGCAAAGCTTATATTTCCTAGCAGAAAGAGACACTGAACAGTTTTGACTCCCTTTACTGGAAATTTTGACTGCTGAGTATTTCTCAAAGTTAGGCCCTCTTGATTTTTTTTCTCTTTCTTTTGTTTTATGGAGTGTGTGTGTGTGCTCACGTGAGTGAAGGTGGAAGTGAAGGAGTTGTGATGTGCTCCAAGCAGCTAAATTAATCTGCCTTTGTCTGAAAACCCTGTAACCGAAGTAATTTGTATACCAACTTCTTAGGAAAAATAAAGGTATTTGTCATGGCTTGGTAAATCTAAAATAAGTTTTATAGAAAGTGTAATTTGAACTGGAAATAACATCTTCCGTAGGAATGAATAAATGGACTCTGTTTACGTACCTTGGAATAAATGATCCCCAGAAGTTAATTTGATAAATGCCTGAAATGCCTGCCCCTTTGGTGTGAATTCCCTGGTATTTCTTACATATTAGGCAAATAAAAGTCACGATGTTAGTTACGAATTTCTTTGGGTTAAAAAATATTTATTTGGGGCAGTCTCCTTCCTGTGACTGTCGGATTATAAAAGACCAGCACAATATTGGACTATCTCCAGTCTGAATTTCTGTCCCGTGAGTTGCTTAAAATTGGCAAGTGAAATCTCGTCCATTCTCGTAAGGGAGATTAAAAAAAACAAAAAACATTAGATCAGGCCAAAAACCTCTCTCTTTGTAAAATCTCACTTAGATGAGACTAGACTTGTAGTTGGATGACACACAGGGGAGAAGCAAGTTGTCACCTTTAGCTGAGGAGTTTAGCCCCCTGCTTGCCAGTATGTTTCTTGGAGAGGAAAGAGGGGAGAAGACAGCTGGCACACTCTCTGTGTTTCCCGTCACTGCTGTGACTGGTGCAGCTCAGGTCACAGCATTGATTTGCACTGTGCAAGGAGTCACACAATGTCTTTTGGCCTCTGGATATTGCCACCATTATCTTTGAATTGTCACTTTCAGACACTTTTGGCAGAATATGTTGGAGAATTGGAGTAAGAATGGAATAAATCTGTCCCTGACTGGTGCCTTGCTCCTAGTAACTATTTAAATGTGACCAGATCATGGGGCAGGTGAAGATCTGTGGTGCAAGTTTTGTTCTGTAGTATCCATTGGTTGCTTGGGCAAAGGCCGTGGTTTTTTGACCTGCAAGTCTGATGGCAGTTCAGCATCCTCTGCCTTACCAGTACAACAGTCTCCAAAAACATAGCATTTTGTAATCATTAAGGTGAATGTTCTATCAATGTTCCCACCATTTAACATTTTTTCTGTAGCATTTAAGTGTGTAAGTGAGAATTATAGGCTACTTGTGGATTTCTTTTGAAAAGCTAATTAGGAACTTCTGAATATCTTTATTTCTGAAAATACAGGTTTATTGGTTTTCCATCTCAATAGTCAGTAACTACTGCATTCCTGAAAATGCAGGCTTTTAAACTAGCTATGATAGATTCTTACTTATTCACTAAAGCACCTCAGCCTCTTTTGGAATTCATTAAGCCATTTGTTTCAGTTGTGATGTTGGTGTCAGTACCTCCACAGATTAATTATCAGACTTTCAGAAGAAACATACTGCTCCTATTTTTTTTGTACTTTAATTTCCTTGAATTTCATTGTGTTTGTGCATGGTGAAATTAGTAAACAGAGATGCCAGTTGTTCTTTGTTACTTCTTGATGACAGTAATAACAATATAGTACTTTGGATGAAAAAGAGAAAATTACCTGTTTTCAGTCTCCCCTGCTGTTGTCCTTAGGTGGCTTCTATGTTTGGTACCAGGTTTGAAATAAAATGGCTAAACCGAAAAGAAATTTTATCTTGCTTGTGCCCATTTATGTCCCTCTGTGCTTTCTCTTCACTGTATTTTTGAGGGGAGGGAGTGTTGTTTGTTTTAATACTGATGCATTGTTACTTAGTGGTCATTCCCTGCCAAGTTCTTTTTCTGAAGCTCAGTTTCAGCTCTTAAGCATAAGCTGTTATTTTTCTTGAAAACAAAGCTTTGTATTATTTAAATACTTCCTTCTTTGATGTGTCACTTAGTATATTTACCGATGTTGATTTTTTTTTTTTTTAACTGTAAATATTATCAGATGAAAAGAGAGAAATAGCTGCTATTTCTTTAAGATATTTTGTCAGAATAGTACTCTAATTTCCATAAAAGCCTAAATGTACCTTAAATGGCACTGGTAATTGTTACATTGGTTTTTATCTAAATAAGAGTTATGGCTCCATGTTAGATTTTTACCCTTTTATTTACATAAATAAAGTTTACATAGAATGNTGAGAGTGGGCATATATCTCCAAGAACTTATTTTAGTAAAATAAATGTAAGGATTGCATTCAACCACAACAGGCAGATAAATTCTTAGATATAAGGAGTTCTATTTAAAATATGGAATTACTGATACAGAGCCTCATAATGCTTACAATCAGCGAGATTCTCTCTCCCTCTCCCCCCCTCTCCCTGTCTATTTTTCCCTTTAGGATTTCACCTTACTCGTTTTACAGGATGGCTGTGGTTGGAGGTTAAATTGCGTTGTGTAGTGAATAAAACTGCTGGATATCAGCTTTATTTGTTCCAAAAGTGGAACAAATTTTCACAGAAAACATTGAATACTGCAGGAGACTAATTTTGTGTTGCTACTCAAATAATTTAATTGGAAGTTTCACTGATGCTGTTGCATCATTTAGTTGTTATACTAATCTGCAGTTAATTCTTGGGAGCATACCTTTGTCTTAAAGATAAGCTTGTTCCAAACGTAAGAATTACTGTATAACACAAAGTTGTACCTAATAGCTTCATTGAACAAACTGTTTTGTCTTTGTGGCTCTTTGGTCTAATTCCTTTGTGAATGTGGATTAGCAGCCTATGGAAACTCCAGTAATTCTTGGATAAATTTTTCTTGAATTTTTCTCTCTTTAGAACTAAATTGGAATAGTGTTCAGTACATCAATCTTGGCTAACTGAACAAAGAGGAGAAAACAAAATTGTGCTTCCTTGATGAGCACTTTTCGTGCTCTTCAGTGTATGCCTTGAGTACTGAAATAGGCTCCACGTGGCAAGAACAATAATTATGCGCTTGGGCATTACCAATAGTCATTACCTTTATGTATGGTTAAGTAATTTTGAGTGCTTAGCTATGAGTATTTTAAAAAGTGTACATGCAACTTCTTTCTAAAGCATGAGGCTTGGGGGAAAAAGCATGGCACTACACAACACACACTGGTTTTAAGACTTCAGTGGCAAAATGGAGATATTTAGCTCCACTACACAGTCCTGATCTTGAGTTAATCCCTGTCAGATATTCCATCACACTTCTGTCTGTTGCTGAAAATTATGAGGGGATGGAACATTCGGTTTCAAAACTATTTGCCAGCAGTGAAGGAGTGTTGAAACGTGTGTTCCTTCTGCAGCCAAGAACACTTGCATGGACAGATTCCTGAGCCTGTTTCTTTACTCCAAGCCTGACCTTACCCCACTCTTCTCTCTCTCTTTCTCTCTCCTACCCTGGCACTTCATTAATTTCTGCAGTCAGTGTGGTGTTTTCAGGTACCTCAGTGCCAGGTGAAGGGAAGGAATTGTGCTCATGTGCTTTGTGAAAACTGTGTCTGCAGTTCAGGCAGTACTTTTAGCTGGAAAACAATTAAAGGGATGGAGTTTTAAAAGAGTTTTGCTGAAATCACCCAAGTCTATCTTTGAAATGGCAAAATGGGCGAGTTCAGTCTAGCCAGTTAAACCTCACAGTGCCATGAGCAAATGAAAGCTGATAAGGAAAAGTCAGTTAGTAGTACTGCATCTAGAAGTTCAGTAAAAGGACAGTTTGTATTACACTTTAATTGTACAGTATTATTACGTAAATGGCTTTCAACCCAACACTGTAGTGCCAGACATTTATTGGGGCATGATACTGTATGTGAATTTCATGTAAGGTTAAAATAAGAAAACTTTCAAATGCTGTACTGACTCATAAATTTAAGTATCCTGTGTATGCACAACTCAAAGTAGCTCACTGTTTCTTGAAAAGAAAGAAATAAATACCAGGTCTTCTGTTCATCTGAAGCTGACTTCTCAGCTTTTACCTCTAATATATATGGGTTTTTATTCCAAGTAGCAAGAAGTTACACTATGCGAGGCCATGATCTGAAATAGGCACTATACTTTGTCATATTTCTGTTGGCGCTCTTTAATATACTTTATCTTTTGTTTCAGGTTTGTAACAGTGTGTTTAACAGCTGGGATCAATTCAAAGATCACTTAGTAATACACACTGGTGACAAACCCAACCACTGTACCTTATGTGATTTGTGGTTTATGCAAGGCAGTGAGCTGAGAAGGCATCTCAAAGAAATGCACAATATTTCTGAACGAATAGTGACAGAAGAGGTTCTTCCAGTGGAAGCTGTGGAAGCTGAACCAGTAACATCAATGACTATAATAGAACAAGTGGAGCAAGTCCATGTCCTACCGGTAATTCAGGTACAAGTGGATCCTGCACAGGTAACTGTGGAACAGATGCACCAGGATCTCATACAGGACAATCAAGCAAAAGGCACACAGATGGAGGAACTGCAAGAACAGGTGCAAATTAGTTACTTGGAAGTTGAACACATTCAGACTGAACAAGGTGCTGAAGTTCATGTGGAGCAGTTACATGTTGAACATGTAAATCAAATACAGATGGAAGAAGTACAGGCAGAACTTATAGATGGAACACACCTGGAACAAGTAGAATATGAAAGTGTTGATCAAGGAGAAGCAGAAGAAAAGGAACCTAATCAAGTAGATGATGCAGATAAGGAAGATCACGAACAAGCTGAAGACTTAAAAACTCAACAGTTAGTGGACACGCAGAATGAAAAGGTGCATGACTAGGACAAATAAACACACTGCACAGGTTTAGGAATGAGATACCAAATTATTTTTGTTAACTTCTACATTGGTTTTGAACCATCAGTGGTTACCTGTCCAATGTGCTGTCCATAGGAAGCTGGACAAGTGGACCAAAATTAGTTTTCTTCATGTACAACTAAACTTCTCTCATATGTGAAAAATCTTTACCATTCATGTAATACCATGGAACAGAAACTACCACAGACACGGACAGCTTTGTGAGGATTTTAATAATGAATAGCTTGTATCATTGTTACACCATCCCTGGGTATATGTAAGAGTAACTTCACCTCTCTTCCTCTTGCAGTTGGAGCAAACTCTTGTAGATTTGCAGGGTGTCTGTCGCAGAAGAATCAGTAAAATCTGGTGTGTTCTATTGTAAGTGGCAATTGGCTACCTGTGATTTTCAGAACAGACTGTTTGCTGTATCTTAACAGCAGTCCCTAGCTTTCAGGCTGGAGAAAAAAACATTGTTGCTGGAGGTCTCTGAGCACAAAAATCCTGTGCCTTTTCAACACTGACTCGTTAAATGTCCACAAAGTTCCTACAGTGTTCAAGAAACTAGTTCAGCAAAAGGCAATGTAGATAATGTTATAGCGCTTTATATTTTTGCTTAAAATTGTTGGCTACTGATTTTTTTTTTTTCTTTTTGTGTTAAATTTAGAGGCAGGAGGCCTGAGGGAGGAAACTGATTCCATGTGAAGGCAGCAGGACATTTTAAAAGGGACACTTTAAAATGGGAAAAGCTCAGTAGAGTCTGTGGCAAACATGAGCTGGAAGAAAGCTACCAGCAGACTCTTCTTTTATAAATTGTAATTTTTTTTAAATGAAAATGTTTAAGCATAAATGTAGAGGAGACTTGTCTATATGGTATCAGGTTCCTGTTTTTTGAAATGAAATGAAATTCTGACACTTGACACAAAGATGTGCTAAACATAAAAGTAAAAGCCATAGGTATGAGTGCTAAACAGTGGGATTGAAAAGTAGAAGTGTAAATAATTTAATCAATATTAGACAATAAAACAATACCAACCATAAAATGTTGCATTATTTGTTTCATCCAATAAATTAGGAACAACTGAGTGACTGGCAGTTACAGTGCCAGCTCCCAGTGGTAAGAATCAATCTCATTTTTAATAAGATTAGTAGGTCTTTACTGCAAAGTTAGATTTGTTTAGAAAATACTTGTCTAGCTCTATGTCCAAGGATGCTAAGGACTTCTAATTCTCAATCATTGCCTTGAGATTAGAGGTGCTCCACACTTCTGAAAAACTTTATTTTCAAAGCCTTAACTGAAGGGAGGAATTTTTGCAAGGACGTTCGCTAATGCTCTTGGTAATCCTGTAGATCTTAGTTAAAATCAGGCTTTTTTATTCAGTCTTCTCCAAATGCAGAATAATTCCCTGGGATTTATGCTTTTATTTAGTCTCATTCAAAATGGTTCTTGTGTTTCATCATAGCCTTTGAGAAACTGTTGCAGAACAAACATGGATCTCAATTAAAATTTCAAACAATTTTATTAACTTGCATTCTTTTTTTATGATGTTTTCTGAGATGCAAGTAATATGTGATGAGATTCTGTGCAAGGAAAAATGTGGCCCAATGTTAATTATGCAAATAAAAGTTGGCTATTGTATTTATACCTGGCTTCTGTTAAGAAGCCTGTCTTTTGATAACACAAAAAGGACAGGGCTGCTTGCTTAGCTGCGTAACTCTAATTTTTTAGGTATTTGTGCATATAGACACAATGCTTGGATCTGTGGAATTAAAGGAACAATCTGGTTGTGTGTCTAACCAATTAAACTAACTTTTAAGTAATTTAAGTCCAAGGTTAATTCAGCTGTTACATGGTATTGGTAGCAGGGACGTGGTTTGGCAAGCACAACTGGGTATTTCCTTGTTCTATTTGATCTCCCCTTTCCAACAACAGTTCATTAATCTCGTAGGAGAGAAATGATGCTCTGTTGCTGCACCCAGTGCTGCCCCATCAGCCTGGGTGGAGCATGGTGGGACCATGAGCTATCCCCTCCTCACCCTGAGGGACATGATGAAAGGCTCACCTCAGGTGCTCAGGCCACACTGCCCAGGTCACAGAAGGCAAAGGCAGGGACTGGGAGAATAAAGAACTGCCCACTGTAGGCGATCAGGTTCGAGAATATCTAAGGAAGCTGAAGGTGCACAAGTCTATGGGATTTGATGAGATGCATCTACAGGTCCTGAGGGAACTGGTGGATGAAGTGCCTAAGCCACTCTCCATCATATTTGAGAAGTCGTGGTGGTTGGGTGAAGTTCCCACTGACTGGAAAAGGAGAAACATAACCCCCATTTTTAGAAAGGCAAAAATGGAAGACCTGGGGAACTACAGGCCAGCGAGTCTCACCTCTGTGCCTGGCAAGATCACAGAGCAGATCCTCCTGGAAACTGTGCTTGGGCACATGGAAAATAAGGAGGTGATTGGTGACAGCCAGCATGGCTTCCCTAAGGGCAAACCATGCCTGACAAATTCGGTGACCACCTATGATGGGGTTACAGCATTGGTGGATGAGGGAAGAATAACTGATGTCATCTACCTAGACTTGTGCAAAGCACTTGACACTGTCCCACATGACATCTTTGTCTCTAAATTGGAGAGACATGGATTCAATGGATGGACCACTCAGTGAATAAGGAATTGGCTGGATGGTCGCACTCAAAGAGTTGTGGTCAANNAAGTACAAGAAAGACATGGAGCTGTTGGAGAGAGTCCAGAGGAGGGCCACAAAGCTGATCAGAAGGCTGGAGCACCTCTCTTATGAGGACAGGCTGAGAGAGTTGGGCTTGTTCAGCCTGGAGAAGAGAAGGCTCTGGAGAGACCTTATAGCAGCTTTCTGGTACCTGAAGGGGTTCTATAGGAAAGCTGGAGAGGGACTGTTTATCAGGGAGTGTAGTGATAGGGCAAGAGGCAATGGGTTTAAACTAGAAGAGGGTAGATTTAGATTAGATGTTAGGAAGAAATTCTTCCCTGTGAGGGTGGTGAGGCACTGGAACAGGTTGCCCAGAGAAGCTGTGGATGTCCCCCTCTTATCTACAGTTTCCTTCCCAAACATCTGAAGCCCAAATTGCTCCCACTGCTGGGGTCCCTCATGCCTCCTTACTGTGACAGCTGATAGTCTGGGAGGGAGGATTGATAGAGCAGTCGGTAGCTCTGGCCGCTCTCTGGAACGGGGACCTTGCTATCCTTGTTCTGCCCCAGATGTCTGTCCAGACCCACGGACCTCTCCAAACTACATTTCCTATGCACCATTGGATGAGTTCTTCCCTCTACACACACTGCCGGTCCCCAGAGCCCTCTGTGTGCAGGTACTGATAGCTTGCGATGGGGTGGCACATGGGGTGATTGTTTGAATTTATGCCAGATGAAACCAAAAGCTAAAGCAGTGGGGTCTAGGCAGTGAGAAATGGAAAAGTGGGAATGAACAAAAACCTGTGAGCTGTGTCTGGACGTAAAATAAAATTGAGCATTAAATTGAGACCAAGGTTAGAGGCAGACTTTTAGATTTATACGTGATATTCATGGGAGGCCATAAGCTACATCTGAAAGTACAGCAGGGAGGGGAAAGGGAGCTGATCGATAGTTTGAGAAATGCTGAGTTATTTGGATAATATAAGAAAGGACTAGCTGCTTTTTGGTTTTTTGTTTGTTTGTTTTTTTTTTTTTTTTTTTAAATGGTCTTGCTGAGCCAAAGCATGTTTCTTCCACAGGCTTATGAGAATGAGATCAGATGTCAGTCCTGTGTGAGACAGTCACTAGAGGTGGATCACGCAGCCTCTCCTTTGTTTCACCTGCCTGCAGTGGTGCTAATTAAAATTAGCTAATGTTGCAGAATATGATACTGTCTTACACAAAATATATAACTCTATTTCCGATGAGAAAACATTTTAACATGTTCATTTTGGTTGTTTAAGGGTCGAAGTATCTCTTCTACAAGGACTATGAGAACGTAATGTCCAGTTAGATTTTATTGTTGTTGCTGTTTCCAATGCCTCTATTCTTAAACTGTAGTGTTTGCTGCTAGCAAGTGATTTAAAAATGAAAGCAACCCGTTGATAATGAAAAAAAAAAAAAAAACCCAACCAAATAATTTGTAGCTTGCCAAACAACTGTGACAGCTCAGGCAGGTACAGCAGAAGCTGGAGCCCTTTCCTGACCCACCAGCTCCCATCTAGTCCAGCTTCAGCCACGGCTGGACTTGACTTTGCGTGTCCGTGTTCGCGTCCTCGCCCCGGCTTTGTGCTCAGGGGGAGCGATGCTTGCACAGCTCCCCGGTGCCTCCTGCCCGCCGGATTTTTCTTCGAACCAGAGCCTTGACACCTGTACCTGTCTCTGCTGGAGCTTGTCTTTCCTGTTCCTTTAAATGAGGGCTGGCGGCCTTTTGAGGAAATAATCTGTGCTGTTAAGAGACCTGAAGCTAGGAAGGGGGGTGCAGGCAGTCGCTCCTAGGGTGCGGGTCTGAAACAGGGGGACAGGAGTACCTGGAGGGTGTAAGGGGCCGCTTGCGGCTGTGCCGGCTGCCGAGGGGAGCACAGCCCGCCGCCGGAGCTGTCCAAGGTTTGGCCGCAAAGGTGGCACCCCCTCCGCCCGGGCTGCCGGCAGCCCCACGGCCCCGGCCCGCCGTCGCCTTCAGCCGGGGCTGCCGGCCC
>VXBL01007152.1:111898-136039 GCA_013400195.1 Aramus guarauna
AAAAAAAGAAGAAAGTCTTATTTTAGTAGGATGCATGTCAAAGCATTTAGCTGCAATACTGAGGCCAAGGTTATGAAAGAAGAGTAAAATCCAGAGTAAAATCAAGATAAGTCTATCTTGTTTGGGTTAATATCCCTCACTTAGGGTCCTTAATGTTTTCCACAGCAGCTGAAACTGAGAGCACAGTTCAATTTGCAGCAGGCTGTTTTGAATGTTCCTTGCTGCCATTATACCGTTTCTCTAGATCCCAATTTTAAAAATACCCGTCTGTCATGGTTTAACCTCATGGTTCATTCGTCCCACAGCGGGATGGGGGAGAGAATTGGAAGAGTACTTGCTGGTGGAGTAGTGTGAGAAACAGAAAAGGCCTTAAGTCTGTGTAAGCACTGCTCAGCAGTAATGAAAACATATTTGTATTATGAACACTCTTTTCAGCACAAATCCAAAACATAGCCCCATACCCATTACTGTGAAGAAAATTAACTCTATCCCAGCCAAAACTAGACCACCATCCTAATTTCATTTGTGTTCTCACTCCAGTGGAAGCAGAGTCTTTAAGGGGCAACATTTCTTTGATATGCAGAGATTAGTAACTTATGACCTGTAGGATGTCAAATAAGATCGGATCGCTTCCTGCTAAGCTTCTTGCCAAGTCTGGAAGACTTACTATGCATTAAGCAGTTTCCAGAGGTTAGCTGAAGCTTCCGCAATTCTGGCAAGCTTGTGCTTATTCCCCTGCATGGCGGTGTGCCTGCAAAGGTCGGGGAGGACATAGGATGACAGACCTGGTAGCAGGGCATTGCCCAGTGCAGAGGTTTCTCAGAATGTGGTATCCAAATACAGGTTCAGAAGCAGAACTCGGTGTGAGGAGTGGGTGGTCAGCAAGGTGAGAGGACCACGTCAGTCTAAGAAGGTGGCATGCTCATATATTGCTAGAAAAATATAGCCAGGACTGTTTTCCATTTCAGTGTTATTTTCTGATGGGTTCTAGAGGTTTCCAATCTAAGTGTCAATTAGATAAAAAATACAAATAAGTGTCTTTCTATCTAGATTTTTTCTCTAGATGTTTGAAAAGTTCTCAGTACTGTAGTCATTTTGGGACATTCAAAATTGGCAAGGCAGAACAGTTGCAATGAGACTTTCAGGGGATAATTCTTCAGCATTTGTAAAACCAAGCAGACAATCTTTATGGCATTGCTCTATTTCTCCATGGCTCCTGCCGCTTTTATGTGGGTATTGTACATCTACATTTACACCTCCTTTTAGTCAGCTCAGTAATATAATTATTGTAATGCAGTGGCATGTTAATGCCAATTCAGGGTAAATCTCGAGTGCCTCGGGGATTAAAACTGGAAATGCCAGGCAGTATGAAGTACATTTCATAGAATCATAGACTCACAGAATAGTTTGGGTTGGAAGGGACCTCAAAAATCATCTAGTTCCAACCCCCCTGCCATGGGCAGGGACACCCTCCACTAGACCAGGTTGCCCAAAGCCCCATCCAACCTNAAGTTTTAAAGTTCAGTGCAGGATTTATAGCTTTCCAAATACCTCCCTGGAAAATAATAACAACTGCTTGTCTTCTGTCCAGGTCCATTTAAAATTTGCCTTATGAATACTTAACCTTTTACAACTCAGTACTTTTGAGGAGTCCATATATATTGATGCAACTGAACTTGATTACCTTATAAGAGATAACCAGAGTCATTTGCATTTGCTAGGACCCATCTAATAGGTAAGTGGGAAATAGTGAAAGAAAACTGTGACAGACAATATAAACCAGAACATTTTCTGTTTTTCTTTGTATGGAAACACATTTTAGGTTTCTGTTTCCTGCAAATAACAGCAGGGTGATTTTATTGCAGGCCATCTGCTTAGCCATGCATATCTGCCTAAATATACAGTAATTTTCTTGAAATCAGTAAAGACTGATTTCTTCAGTGATTTCAGTGGAACTCAAAGTATTGCCTGCTTTTTACTTCTTGTACCATAGCTTGCTATTGTCCAGAGAATTTATTTTATTTTCATTGAAAGCATATGAGTCAAATTCATTTTTAGTGAAGTAATTGAATTACATATAGATTTTGTCCTGTTATTTAAAAGGCTAATAAAGACTTTGTTGCATCTCTGTCACCTCAGAATATGTGTTTAATGGAAACTGATTCTACCTAGGAAGAACAATTACGTGGCAAATTGATCAATTTGCATTATACCTTGGGGAAAGAAATAAAAGAGACTGGCCAGGTTAAAGTTTTCAGAGGATAAATTTTATTTCAAAATACAGTCAGACTTCAAATTAATCCCTCCTATGTATTTCAAAGACCTGGGAAATCAATGGGGTCCACTAATAGTTTGGGGGTTTTTTTTTTGTCTTTGCTTTTAATGTAAGTTTCTGTGCAATTCAAAGACTAATTAATTCTCTCTCTAGCTGTTGTTATCATGCAAGGCTGCAAAAGGATGAAAGCATTTTTCCCCCTCCTAATTAGATTCTACTTCACAGGTAGATTCTACTTCACAGGTCTTAACACAAACTATACTAAGCTAATACATTATGTTGATTTTTGTGCATTTATTTTCTTTTCAATTTACCCCATACAGTCTGCAGACGGTGTATTTGATGTTAGACTCCACCAATTAGATCTGATGTGGTTGGCGTCAGCTCAGCTGGGATTGAGGAGGTTACATCTCAACGCTGAGGGCTCTGTGCAGTCTGTCTTCCTTGATGCTCTCGTCCAAGAGCTTATTCCAGCTCATCAGCAGATAACATTTGTGGAGGTGGAAAGGTGAGTCTGTGCTGCACCCCGTGTCAGTAGCCCTGCAGGGCTCCTCTGAGCTGCTGCTGTCATGCAGACACCAGTACAAGTATTTCCTGGCAGATCAGTGTGCTTATGCTGGCCCAGCCTGATGGTCCACCTGCTAGGTGGGTCTCTGTGGGCCAGGTTGTAGCACTCTCTGGACACAGCCAGGGACTACCTATTAGAGATCAAGGTGAGATCTTTTAGGGGTGGATCGCAGACTAGGGCACACTTGTGGGATTTTCCTCTATTTCTTCTCTCTGTTCTTGGCAAGAAGGAAGTTGGATTAAATAAATGTGGGATCTTTCTTGGATCTATAATCTTCCCCCACAGTGACCTGTGCTGAGTGGTGCTCTCCGTGCTCCCACCTGTCTCCGGTCACCAGCTCTGGGAGTGGGCTGGTCAGGTAAGATCCTTGAGTGAGACCTCAGGTTCCATCAGGGAAATATCCATGTTTATCTTTAGGGATCCATCCCAGAATGAATTTGGGTTCAACCCAAAAGATGCGGATTTCAGTCTCTCTGATGAGGTTGGGGGAGCAGTTGATCAAGGATCTACCTGTATTCTGATTCAGTATGCAGGGCTCAGGCTTATTAGACTTCTAAACAGGTTGCAAAGTCCATTGTCATCTCCTTTTAGGTACAGTTGTAGAATAAGTTATGGACTAGAGTTAGTGTGTTCCAAGATGGGGTTGTTTTAGTTGGCTTTTTTCTTCCTTTTTACCCAGGATGTCTTATTTTCTTGCTTTGGCATCAGCATGCAGATAAGCCTTTTGTTGTGGTTGTGGTGAAGGATTCAGTACAATACAATCATTTGTCACGTCCTCCTGCTTCCCTTCTTGCTGCTGTGGCAAAACCACAGCGTGCCAGCTGTTGAAGGTGTTTATGTTGTCTCACCAAGTAATGTGCAGCAGAAAAAATAATAGAGTCCATGATCTTTAATATTATTATATTATTTTTTTCTTTGCCTTCTCTATCACTTTTTCATCTTGAAGGTAGTCTCGCATCTGTGGTCTAAGATGTGCACAGAGGACAGCAGAGTGCTTTGACTTGACTCCAGCTGAGGTGCTGGCACAGCTTGCCACAAGTGACGGGAGTTACCCTGTGTCCGCACGTTGTTGTGTGGCAGCACTGGGAGGTTTGTGGAAGAGGTGAAGGTGCCTGCCCTCGAGGTGCTGTGGCAGACCATCAGAAGGTCTGCTGTTACAGTGTGACCCGTATGTAGTCACTTACATGTTGGTATCGTTGTGCCTTGTCGCAACCTAAAATGTGCTAAATGAGGCGATGGAAGCAGCGAATGCTGTAACTCACGACAATGCATATTACAGTCATTCTCTTACAATATTGTGGCTTATATCTTGTATTAAACAAATAGGCTTTCATTTAACTAAAAAAAGTAAATAGAGCTTATGCATAGCCTGTTGTGCAGGGCCTGTATCCCATTTCACTGTCCTAAATGATTCTTATTTCCATTAGGTACAACACTTGTTGGTTATAAAATGGTTATAAAAGTGTGCACAGTGTTATTTTATACTGCCTTGGCCAGGGCTGCTGCATATGTTAATGTTCCATGTGCGGAAAAACAATGTCTTGTCTTAGGCAAGGATATTTATAAGGTTAAGAATGATGCTGATCATGTCTGGTTTTCATCAAACAATAATTGGCAAACTGAATGCTATGCAAACTAACACTAGTAATTCTGGGATGTACTGAAATGGTTGGCATGTGGGCCTGGGCAGAGAGAGCAACTTGCTTCTGGAGGCTGTCCACAGTCAATGCACTGTTCATATTTCCTTCTACCTGAGTTGGGAACATACAGGTCTGCGTTCTGCCTGTAACTGCACTATATTGTATGTTTTAAATCTTGGTGGTTTTTTAACAACTCATAGGAAGCTCTGGGGTGCATATTTTATATAGTCACCCTGTTTTCTGGCATTCACAGAAATAACACTGACAGTGCTTCTTACTCAAATCCAAAAAATGTGCTCAGGGCAAACTTTGAACAAACATTGATTTCCTTTGGCCACAAACAGCCATGCACTGAACCAATATTATTTGAGCAAAAGTACAAAAGTGGAGATATTACTTCCCCTGTGTCGGTGAATGTGGCATGTGGCTGCATAGCCCTTTTGTGTCGTGTTTGGTCTGTGGTACAGGTTTTGTGGACTGTTCTGCTGGGCTTTCATCTTTTATAATAAAATATAGGACATCTAAACATAGTAATATACTGGGTTGTTGGTATTTTCTTGCAGTAAGTGAACTTTCAAAGCTATGGTTAAAAAAAAGGGTGTCAATATTTTTCTTATGGATGACTTAAAAAAAAATCCCTACTACTTTAAATTCAGGTCGGTTCCACAGTTGGCTCGCAGTGCGTGTAATGTACTAAGCAGGAGACAAGCTGTTCTTCAAGGGAAGTCAAAGAAATCGAGCTAATCCCATACCCTAGGTAAATACCTCCAAAATCCTGCTCTCCTCAGGCTAGACAGCAGAGGGGCTGAAAAGGGGACTCCAGTGAACGTGTTGCAATATCCAGTAGCATCCTCATAGAAAACCCTGTTATCTGAGGATTTGAGTGGTAGGAGACTCCACTGTGACTTCTTTCACGTTCACTGGAATAGGGGCTGCAGCAGTTTAAGCACACAAAGCTGAATGGTTTTTTGCCTCTCTGAAAGACAGGCTTAATAAAAGAGACCAAGTTGCAAAACAGTGCGTGGAGCTCTGATCTAGCTGCTTCTGTGTGCTCCTTTCAAAGCTTCTTAAAACCAGGTCACTTTTGTTTACCTGCCAAGATGAGATTTTAGGAACCAAAGTGTGTATATCCAGCGATCTCTTTTTCAGTTTGATCTTTTTTCTTCTCATTCTAAATTTCCTTAGAGCTGTGATGCAGGGTTTAAACTGAGCCTGCAGCTGAAGCCATGAGGGTATTCTTAGAATAGGACCAGAACATCAGTATCTGGAAATATTTAAAAAACAACTCTAAGCAAGAGACATGTTGTGTTGGCATGGATCTTAAAGGATTGATACCTTTATTTACTCTGTCTTGTGTTCTTTTTCATAGGTTTTTTTTTTTTTTTTCTTGTTTATTTTGTTTTTTAAAGTAATCATTTGAGCAGATAAATTCTCTTGAGGTTTTTCAGGTCAGTAGCCAGCCAGACTGGAGAAAAAAAAAAAAATGTCCTTCATTGTATTTGCATGGCTTCTGATTTCCTTGTTTCTCCTTTCTCTCTTAGAATTGTTTTCTTGTGCAGTCAGTGCCCTTTTGTGTGATATCAGGGAGGATTTTGCTGGTTTAGATTACAGGAAGGAACGTAGGCCATAAATAGATGGTATATATTCTGCTAACACCAGGAATACTGAAATAGCTCTTCTTAAAAGACAGGGGAAACCTAGCCAGTTGGCCAAGTGCCAGGAGATTGCAGGGTTGACAATTAGTGGGAAGCCTGGAAGGGAGATTAATGGTAGGCTGTGCTCTAAAAATTAGCATGTTGAGCCTAGGAGAAATTCGGCAGTGGCAAATTCTGGAAGAGCCATATGCTGATGCCTTAATGCAGTTTGGCCTTTCTCTTGACACCCCTGTTCCCGCAAGGTCCTGGCATTCCCATGTGGTGTGTTTGTGATACTGAATTTCACATCGACTGGGCTGGCTGCCTTTTCTGCCTTTACCAAATGTATTCAGGAGGGGCTTGTATAGCTCTTTTTGAAGGAAATCCTTCTTATACAGTCAGTGCTTTCTGTACAGCCAGTTAACTGCAAAAGCCCAGATTATTTTTGCAGAAGATGGTCTTTAGATGGGTGACTTCTAGTCCTGAATAGGCTGGCATTCATAAGACTCAGCTATCTGGAGCATCCTGGGGTTTTTTGTTTTGTTTTGTTTTTTCCTTCTGTAGTAGTTTTGTGTTTCTCCTTCTACAAGAGCAGAATTGCCCATACCTGTCTCTCTGGAGTGCTCAGGCTATAGCCATAAGCTACAGCTGTTCTTTGGTAAGGTGACGAGTATGTCACTGCCCAGCCAAAGATAGTTAAATAATAGTTTGTCGTTTGTACATGGCGCCTCTGACATTGCTCACACGGTTTTCCAGGCCTTTCGTATGGACAGCCGGAGCTGCTGTGGTTTTCCTCAAGATCAAACAACAGAATGGGAACAGAGTTTGGCCTCTCTAACATCTGAATCACCGTTTAGAGCAGACAAGTGGCTTCCAAAAGCCTTGCTCTGCCATACTGCCGTCCACTGTTAAAGCTATGAAATGCAGTTGAGTTTCATATAAGAAGTTTTTGGTTACCTAAAATACTCTTCAAATTCTGATGTGAAACAGGTTAAAACAGAAAGCAACTACGGGCCGGAATTCAGGCAATCCTGCAAGAAATCATCCTTTCCCCAGATCAAGAAGGAGAATAAATAGAGAATGTAAGGTTTGGGTTTTTTTGAGGAGGGAGTGTCCTTCCACATATATTTTTCTTCTGCGATACCAAATAATAAAGTTAGAGGGAAGATTTGGTTGGTGCTAAATGAGGCTGGTTTGATGGGAGAATGCTGAAGACACTCTTCAGTTGCCACTCAGTCTCTCCCCTCCTAACAGTTTCGGGATTTGGCCAATAGTTGTTGCACACATACAGTCTTGGTCAGGATTTTGACTCTATTCAGAGAATAACATATGATTGTTTATTATTATTTTATACTTTTTGTGTCAGCCATGAAGACAGCCCTTTTCTTCAAACAGGCATAAAATAAAAAGAGTAGCAAGAGTTCAAAGGCATCATGGAACAAGTACATTCTCCCTCCATTCCAGTTATAAACCCTGTCAGCCTACGTTTGCAGCACATGCAGTGGGAAGCATCCCTGGCTCAGTGAAGTGACAGGGAGAAGTGACGGACCCTCCT
Source organism: Aramus guarauna (assembly GCA_013400195.1). NCBI lineage: Eukaryota > Metazoa > Chordata > Aves > Gruiformes > Aramidae > Aramus > Aramus guarauna. The sequence continues at coordinate 119,571 of VXBL01007152.1, forward strand.
GTGCCTGTGGGTGAGGAGAAGCCAAGGTCTCTGCCTCTCTCCCTGGGAAGAGCTGTTGGCCATCTGGCCGCAGCATGGAGAGGTGAACTAACTCGCAACCTCACTCACATGTGTCTCAGGGCAAAGAGCAACTTCCCGGAGGCTGGGTCTGTCACCTCAGCGTCTCTGTAGAAGCATCCGAGTGCTTCTGTGCCCCTCCAATTCCCGTTTAATGAAATCGTGGCCAGCTGCCTTTTCTTTGTCCTTCTGTGGTGCCTTTGGCCTCTCCTCCTCTTGCTCGTGCAGGAGACTGGGGTTTAGAGGGCAGCTCCACCGGGCAGTGTCACATGCCCTCTTCTAGCGTGGCACCTTAGGTGACTGTCTACCTCCCCTAAGCTCCAGGCATTGAGTTACTGGTCTAATTCTCTCCCCCTCAACCTAGTGAATCTGTACACGACGGCAGCGAGGTGTCTCCCACATTCGTCAGTCGGGTGGTGCTGCAGGCTGAGAGCAGGGAGGTGAGCATTGCCACCGCCTGCGCTATCTCAGAGCTTTCCGTGCCCAGCTCACCACCCTCAGGCATGCGGCTGCATGATTAGCAGTTGCTGATCAACTCCTATTTTTCAAGGTTAAAGAAGAAAAAAAAAATGCTGTACTGTTTTAATGGTAAGTGATTGCTTGTGCGTTTAGAATAAGGACTTCTTCATCTATGCTGCCAAGCAAACAGTTAAATTGGTGAAATCGTATGTGGTGTGCTGTCATTTAGCGAAGCGTATGACTGTTATGTAAAGGTTTTAATGACTTTCTTCATCTGTCTGCTTAGGAGCACCATGCGTCTGGCAAAATTTTGAGAAGGCTCAAGGCGTTAAAGAAAGCTCATCTAAATAAAGGAGGGTTAACGTGACATTGCAGTTACTTAATCCTGTATTGTCCTGCCATGTGACTGCAGGGATACTGAGGCGCAGCGTTTCTTTTGCCTGGTGCACAGATTATGCTTTTCCTGTCATTTTCCAGGATCGGTTGCTTTGTTAAACCTTCCATGGGAAGCAAACGGAGAGGCAACAAACTTTTAACAGCAAGGCTTCAAGGCACAGTGACATTTCCAAGGCACTGTGACAAGCTTACAGGCTGAAGAATGAATCAAAGTGAAACCCTACGTTCAGCTCTTGGACTGGTACCAGAGTCAAGGAGAACTACGCTCTTAAGGTCAGCTATTCAAAATGAACTGGAATCACCTGGATTTATTCAGAGCAGTTAATCAGCTAGTTGTTTGACCTTTATCTATCAAGTTAGTTTTCAAAGCAGCAAGCTGAAGCCTGAAAATCTGTGTCAAACATTTTGCATGTGTCAAATGTACTGCATACACAGTGAGCAACTCGCCGCTTTCGTCCACGAAGTTTACAGTTTTAATTGCAAAGCCTCTTTTACCTTGTAAATGAAGATTCCGACATGCTAAATCAGGTAGTGAGAGATGGATGTAAACAGCTTCCAGTTTTATCTCTGATTTTGAACAGAACTGCAATATGTAGATATGCCAGATTTGTTTTTTGAAGTAATTTCCAAACTAATCCTTGGACTTTCAGTAAGCTACTTTTTGTGCTGAGTTTGTCATGGAGTCCAGTATGTGCAGGAGTGCATATTCATACAGAATTCTTTCATTTAAACTCCTTACCAGGACATCGTGTTCAATGGGGAAGTGATTACCCTATAGACTATGACAACAGGATATGTGAATGGAGGAAGTCTTGGAAAACACCGCTATTCCAGGTGGCATCGTGAGGACAGCGGAGAAGACAATGGACACCCGGAGTGCTATGGAGGAGATGAAGAGGACAGGCAGCACAGGCTGACCCCGTTTGAGAAACTAATGCAGGATATGTCCCAGAACGAAAAAGTGGTGAAAGAATTAACCTTGGGAAAAAGGATTGGCTTCTATCGAGTCAGAGGAGAAATAGGAAGTGGGAATTTCTCGCAAGTGAAGCTTGGAATTCATTCCCTAACCAAAGGTAGGCACTGCTGTGTGGTCACCTGCGAGCTGAGCGCCTTAGTTCTGTATGTGCACAAATGGACCTCTTTGGGAAGAAACATGCTGTGTGAACCTTATAAACACATAGTTTGTACGTGTCTTTTTTTGTTGCGGAGTCAATCTATAGGCAGAGTCACAGATAAATGCTTTAAAGGAACTAGAAACATTTTCTCTAAATGGCAGCTATTACAAGAAAAATTCATCTCTGCATTTCATAGAGTTAACACATCTCATCCCATGGCTCAAACATGCCACACTTTGAAGCATGGTGTTGTGCCTGCCCTCCTACAACTTGTCCTGCCCATCTGCCATCTTCCCTGCCCCAGCTCCTGGGCTGCAGGGCTGTAGGTGGTGAACCCCAGGGCAGCCTGGCTAGATATGCTCCTGCCCACAGAGTGAGCAAGGCTTCCTTTGTTTCATTGCAAATTTTACTAGTATGGACAAGGCTTTTATATGGTCACAGTAATTTTGGTGAGGAATTTTATGCCTGCTTTACTGATTCATTTTCAGGTGGTTCATTACTGTAAAAAGCTGGGACAGAGCTATAGGTGTGTGCTGAGCAGGTGCAGGGAAATGAGCTCTGGTACAGCCAACCCGGGGTTTCTGTTGAGTTGTCTATTATTTTTCTTTCTTGAAGTACAGAAAAGCACCCTATATGCTGCTTCCAGGAAGAACTAGAAGGCTGGGTAACTGCAGCAAACACTTCAGTTATAGGTATAACTAGGAACTGTCCTTTTCTTCTGCCTCTGACAATAATAGAAACTGTTCTTGTTTTCCCTCAGGGATGACTAGTTTTCCCCACATCTTTGTACACTACTATCATCTTGTTTATTTCTCATAGTCTTTCCTTTCCAATTTGATTGACTCTCCTTCCCTCCATCATCTTACAGGGGAGAGAATGAGATACGCCCCAAAGCCTTCATGCCATATTATCTGTTGCCATTTCCTCTAACCACCTCTTTCAGCCCAGACAGCAGAGGTGTGAAAACTTGCATTTATCCCTCGTGCGCAGCAGTTGTTGCACTGGCAATCAAAGTGGGGAACTGATGGTATTTATTTTTTTCCAAATGTAAGCCTGCCTGTGCCTAACAGTTGCTTTAACTTGGTGTAGATTTTGCTTGTTTCAGAAGAGCATCTCTGTTCTATTTGACCCACAGCAAGTTATTTACTCTTCTGTTCTGGGATTTTTTTTCTTCCAGAGAAAACTGTCTTGTGCTTACTGTTGGAGGAAATGCTGTTCCTGTACTGCGAACAGGAGGAATGCTAATGAAAGGAAGTTATAAATTTGATCTGGATTAACCTTTTACCTGTTGAACTTACTTAGGAGACAGGTTGCTTTAGCATTTGAATAGAGGTGATTGAAAAATTTTGAACTTCAGTGAATACAGTAAGCTTGGACAAACTAAATACCAAAACCATATTTTTTTTTTTCTTGAAAAGGTTCTTTTTCATCAGAAATATCTCAAATTATTTTTCCTTGGTTTGTAAGTAGCTCTTTTGGTTAAAATGTTCACTGGGCAAGAAGTTCATTTCTCCGTAGTAAGTTTGCCACTGTCATAAATATCTGACTCATCTTTGCCTGTGAGCTTGTCAGTCCTCGTAAAACACAGTATGTGGATAGAATGGGAACATGCACACGTGTGCACACACATGCACACATGCATGCATACACACACACCACCACCCACAAAGAGGATTCTGTTTTTTCCAGTAGATGCACATTATTGTGTTGGCATTGAAGTGATATTCCTGCACAGTACTAATGAGTACACGTCTTTTTTTTGCTGATTATATAAATACAAAAGCTTCGTTATTCATGGTGTTCAGGTCCCTGTGGTAAGGGGAAGTGTATGTGTCAGGGGGCTGTTCAGCTCTTCAGTTACTGTCATAGTGTTAAGTTCTAAGTATGGTCTTTTTCCTTACATGTCACCATATATTAAAAAAAGAAAACAATCTTGTTCTTTACCAAGATAAGCTTCTGTGACGATTACATGTGTGTGCTCTTCTGTAGCCTTTGTGATCTGTCGCAGCAGGATACATGAAAAAAGTTTTCTAGAGGGAGAAACAAAAAACTGCAGGATCTGACTGGATAAAGAACCTTGTCTTGGTTGCTTAGAGGATGCAGGAAAATTTTTGGTGCTATGATGTGTATGTGGTTATTCAGGAGCACTACCCACTTTATTAACCTGAATTTTGGCAGAGATTTTCTCCAGAGACCTGCAGAGTTCCTTGCTAAGGACTGCTAGGTTCCTAAGCTCTGTCTAACCTTTATTTTACATACCTTCCACCCAAAGGTACCATGAGAGCACAGAAGAACAGATGCAATTAAGAGCAGCCAAAATTTACAGCTAGTAAAAAGCCAGTCTAATGCAAAACATCAATTGCAAAGGCAGGAATGTCCAGGCATCTAGTTTGCTTTTTTTTTAAGCAATATTAACTTGGGTTCTGTTTGTATTTTATTTCCTTTTGCCATCATAGCATGTAATACTTCTTCCTGAAATTATTTCTTAACCTTTTCCTAACTGCTCTTATTTAGATTTCAGCTAGCTCTTTTCAAACCTCAACATACAATCTGTATAGTCAATCAAAATTTCTTGCTACTCAGTTTTAGTATTTTGGTTAATTTTTGCCTGCTAAAATGTCCTTCTGTTCAGCACTGCTGCCATGCAAGGGTAATACAGGATTTGTAAACCAAACATTTTTTGGAAGCAGAGAACACAAGTTTAAAAAAAAGACAAGGAGGGTGTAAGGTTTTTTACACTTTAGGTGGGCTGCTTTTCTTTGTATATCATGCATATGCAACTGCAATGGTGTAGATTTAAAGGAGCTTGGTCCTGATTTATGGTGGTGTGTGACAAGGATCAGGCCCTTCAGTTCTCAACCTTTTTTTTTTTTCCCTTTTTTCCCCTTTTCCTTTCAAAACTTTGCAGGAAAACCATTCAGGAGGAATAATAAATTCCAGCAAAAGGAAAGGGAAGGAATTTAACCTTGAGCATATTTTTTTTAAAGCCCAAATGCCCCCAACTTTTATAAATCAAGATGTGGTGATGCAATTACATAGTTAAGATTGTAAGAATTGTTATCCCTGTAGTATCTAAGCATTTAGTTGTGCAAATGTTACCTACTGCAAGCTGATGCTTTTCCTCTTGGTTTAGGTGATCAGTGTGCTACCAACGTGACCAGGGGTTTAGTCTTTCACCCCTAGGTCAGCAGTCAGAGCTCTGCCAGGATCAGTGTCGCATGCTGTTACCATCCAATAGCCTCGTTTCCTCCCGATTCACCACGCCACCATCAGCACCAGGCAGGAGTAGGTACCTGCTTTCCTAAGGGGCTCGCTGGAAAGCACAGAGCAGGTCAGAGAGGAGCAGCGTGGGGAAGACTGCCCTATGCTCAGCATTCATAGGGCTCCTTCTGAAAATAGGCACATCAAGGGATAATTCAGCACCTTTCACAGGAATCACATCTGCTGCACTTGAGTAGGGGGATCAATTTATGCGTGTATGTTACTGAGACAGGTAAATATACCAAACATGGAGCTTTCTTGATCTGTACAGATATGTGCATATGTATCCTTAACACTTCCTTTAGATATGTTGAAATACTAAACTTAAGTAACTTTACAATATTAAGTAAAAACATTACTTTTCCTGTATTCTGTACAGTACCAAGAACTACTCATGCACGAACGTGGTGGAAAAATTGACACGGCTATCCTGAGAAAGACAAACCTCTACAACACTGATTTTGGTAACTGAGAATTTGTGGAGATATGGGAAAGAAGTTAGGGAAGAGTTCTGTAAGTTGCATCCACTTAAAAACACCTCTCCATTATAAACTTGCAGGGTTATAGCCAGAGGCCCTAAATTACCCCCAAGTTTGCCTGTCTGCTCTGAAACACAGCACCTAAATTTGGCACCACCTTTAGTCTGCAAGTACCAGGCTCAGGCCTAGCTCATCTGAAGAGCACCAGGCTAACAACGCAAGAGAAAGTGCACGCTTTTCCAGCATGAGACACCGAAAGTAGATGCTGTAACTCCGACCATCAGACACGCACTAGCCTGACAGCAGCAGAGCACACTATGACAGCAGATGATTTGATTAGCCATTGCAATGCTCTACCAGCCTTCAGCCACCTCAGCAGGGAGCAGGGTGCTTTAAGACAGAAAGGAGCATGGGGGTATGTGAAAGATTGCAGGGCTTAGCAGACCTCTGCAGCTTAATTTATACTGATCAGAGGTGAAATCTTGTTGCACTTCTATAACCAATCATCGTTGTACGTAAAGAGTATTACCATTTGTACCTATTGCGTTAATGACATGGAAACCCATTTTTCTTTTCAGAGAAAGTTGCAATTAAGATTTTGGACAAGACAAAACTAGACCGGAAGACTCAACGTTTGCTATCCCGTGAGATATCTAGCATGGAAAAACTGCACCACCCAAATATCATCAGACTGTATGAAGTGGTGGAGACGCTCTCAAAACTGCACCTGGTTATGGAGTATGCAGGAGGTGGGGAGCTCTTTACTAAAATCAGTACAGAAGGGAAGCTGCTAGAAACAGAGTGTAAAATAATCTTCTCCCAGATTGTGTCTGCTGTGAAACACATGGTAAGTTCCTCTTCTTCCACAGGCATGTTGCCCCTCACTACTTCAGCAGATTTTGTGGATGTATCTTTTGGTTTTCAACTAGTAGGTTTACTGTTACCATCAGGCCCACACTTCTGAAAAGCAAAACACCTGTCTTAAAGGTATCTGAGAGAGATTTCACATCCAACTCGAGTTAGTGCCTCTCCTTTTGAGAGGAGACTGAACTGGGAACACCTGGTGGGTGGAACCATCCCTTTAGCAACAGTGTTCTCCTAGTCTGCTTTAAGTTGCCGTAGGCACCAGCTAACAGCTTCATTTCTTCCCTCCAGCTATTTCAAAACACAGGATCAATCACTCTTCTGCTAGAGGAAAGCATTCCAGAGAAGAGGCTTGTTAGTTGTTGCAAACATCCATCTTGCTTAATAATGAATGTGGGAGACTAGCACTTATGACAGTTAATTCCCGGTCCTTGCTTTGGCACAAATCTGTGAAGTTAACACGCAGCAAGTCCCTTCCCCTTGCCTGGTCTTCAGTATCACAACTGGATTTAGGATGATGCTATTTGTGTAGAGCCCAAAGCATCTTATAAAGGCAGAAAAGGAGCAATTACCTGCCTCAGTACCATCTCCTCTGAACTTTGCATAGTAACCATAGCTACTTCAAACAACAGCATAAAATCACAGACAGACTGTTCTGCAAGTTTGAGAAGTTAACAGTTTCTGTTAAACTTGGCTCAGGGTGCCCTCCAGTGGCTCATAGTCTCCTGCCACATAATAGCCTCAGGCAGTCACAAGCAAGGATGTTCGTTCCCAGGTCAGACATCTAGAAACTGCATTGCAAACTGCTCATGGCATATATAAAAAACATTCATTTTTCATTTATTTTGACAAAATGATCCTATTTCCTGTAAGTGATGGATTAGCTTCAATGCCTTTGCCACAGGACAGGTACTCAGCAGCTACTGGAACTTGACATTTCAAGATCGCATCTATTTATTAGCATTAAACTCAGACTACTTAGCTTGCCCACCTCTTCAATTGTCACACAGACTTCTGCAAAACATTTTATTTTTGCTAAGCCATCAAATCCAGGCTACCTAAATCCAATCTCACTGCTGCCACTCCACATGAGGACATAAAGTCCCTGCTTGTTATCAATGCAGTTTAAAAGTCTTACAATGCTGAAGGGTTTCCTTATTGCCTCCAGACACATGCACCTTGTTATGTCAAAGGGTAGGGCAGAGAGTGCTCAAACACACCCATTCCTCCTAGTTATTTCAAAGACGACTCTAAATCCTTACCTAATCAAGACAGGTATATCTCCACTAAGCAGAGGAAACTCAGTTTTGAGTTCTTGACTACTACTGCCATTTCTGAGGGAAAAAGTACAAGTGACTATGTATCTATTTCAGATTTCTAAAACTAGAAGACACCACTGAACTTGCTGTCCTGCAACAACATGGAGTCACAAGTCTGTGGTCTTTTTCTCCTGCCACCACCAGTTCCTCGTAGGACCTTTGGTCATACAACAGAATTGTTGCAACTTACTTTATCTATGATTACATTCACTTGGTGAACTAAATGCTTTCATGTCATAAGTCCACAAGCTTACAATATAAATGAAAATAGAATTAGTTAAGAAATTATTTTGTGTTACTTACATCACTACAGAAATGTAGTAACTGCAAAAGCAAGCATTCTGACAAAAATGCAAATTTTGCACATGAAGATACCAAGTCTTGTAGGATTAGCCATAATGCCAGATCTGCATTCATGTAAAAATCTGCCTCAGTAAATAGTTGATATTAGTTAGCAAGACACCGCTATTCTTAAAAAAACCTGGCATCCTTCTTCCCAGCTTCCCCACCTCCTTTATTGGTTTTGTATCAGTAGAAAATTAAGTTAAATTTGTTTAAATACTTTGACTTTTCAATGCCATTGCAATGTTGGGGGTTTTTTTGTTGTTTTTGGTTTTTTTTTTTTTTTTTTTTTTACTTTGTCCAAGATAACTCCTTTTCTCCTGTGTGGTAATCAATTGATGACAACAGCTANACAGTGAATGGATGCAAGGAATACAGTACCCCAAACCTCTACAGCCATTTAAACTGGATCCAAAGTATTTATCAGAGATCAGTACACTGAAAGAGGAAGAAATTGAGGTGAAAAATATTCTGGAAGATCTGGGAATCACAGAAGAGCACATTCAAAATAACCGAGGAAGAGATGCACGCAGCTCAATAACAGGGGTCTACAGAATTGTTTTGCATAAAGTACAGAAGAAAAGGGCACTCGAATGTGTTCCTATCATGTCCCACCCAGACCCCAAAGAACAAGACTTGAAGAGAGGAATCAGTTCTTACAGTGGGATGAAGCACACATCCAAGCTGTGTTCTATTTTATAAACTGCACTGCAGGATTTATACTCAGCACACTTAAAGAGTTTTATTAACTTTTCACAAGTTCNACACTTGAGAACTTCCCTGTGAACAAGCTAATATCAAATTTTCATCTTATTCTACAGCATGAGAATAATATCATTCACCGGGACTTGAAAGCAGAAAACGTCTTCTACACCAGTAACACCTGTGTTAAGGTGGGAGACTTTGGATTCAGCACGATAAGTAAAAGAGATGAAACTTTAAATACTTTCTGTGGCTCTCCTCCTTANCATAAAGTACAGAAGAAAAGGGCACTCGAATGTGTTCCTATCATGTCCCACCCAGACCCCAAAGAACAAGACTTGAAGAGAGGAATCAGTTCTTACAGTGGGATGAAGCACACATCCAAGCTGTGTTCTATTTTATAAACTGCACTGCAGGATTTATACTCAGCACACTTAAAGAGTTTTATTAACTTTTCACAAGTTCTGGTTTGACAAGTTTTGTAATTTTTGAATAAACCAAAAATGCCTCATCTCCTTTGTATTTCTCAAGGCGCAATGAAGCGCTCAAATACAGAGTTTGCATGCACTCGTTTGTCCCTCGTTCCAGAGTCACGGCATAGCCAGTGCAAGAGCCCCAGTAAGTGAAACTAGTAAGGTGACCTTTAAAGATCAAATAGTATTGCATTTAACACACTTGGGATATTCTCAGTACAGGCATATAACAGCTTACTTCTTGAAAAGGTTTACCTCAGCTTGACAGAACTTTACCACTGCAAACCAGGACTAAATTTAAGCAGAAACCAGACCATAATCTGAACAACTGCAAATTTTTCTTTAAAACTTCTTCAGCAAATTAAACATGATAAAATGTACATCAGAGCTTCTTTTAATTATTATTTTTATTTAAAGAACCAGCAATGCTGTTGTCGACCAACATTCCTGATTTGTCACAATTCAGAAAGGCAAGTTAGGATATGATGCTTTAACCCTGCAGATGTGGTTGCAATTCCCAGTGCGTAGCTGGTTGGGCTACCATCTCCTAACCTCCTGACACCTTCCATTACTTGTACAATTCTGACAGTCTAGAACTGCTTGGATTCCAGTTGCACTCCAATAAAGAAAGATTTAAGTGTACTGCAAAACTCACGTAGTTTCAAATTGCTTTAGCACTCGGTATCAGTAAACTGAATGCAACCAATAATAAAAATCTGCTTACATATTGAGCATTACAGGCTTGTACTAACTCCTGCCATGCTACTTTGGCAACAAAGGCTGGTAAAAAGCTGATTTTGATACTCTTGGCCACTGCAAGTTAAAAGTTGAATAGCCTGACAACTAAAATTGTTCTGAGCATCACCAAGATATGGATACTCCTACCTTCAGCTTTAACTGCTTATTTTGTACTTTAATCTTCAACACCATCAGGTCCAATGCAAATGGTGGAAAAGTACAGTAGCTATCCTTCTCTGAACAGGCACAGTGGACATGCCTAAGCTAAGAGGTAGAGTGTATGATTTAGTTAAGGCAAGTAAACTAATATAGGGTTTAAAGAGGTACACCTGGTGCTTTCAAATTTAAGACCAGGATGCCTTATCTATTACAGGGACTGATGAGATGATCAGTTGACTTTAAAAGGAGTAATTAATGTAAATGAGCAACAGAATGACTCTGAAAAGCCACCCATGGTAAACTGGACTTAGTGAGGCTCAGGTGAGTCCAAAGCGAGAAACAATCCCCCTGCAGTTTTTCTGAGGGGGATAAAAAATGCCATTTTTCATAAGACAGTAATAAAGATTAATTGTATTTCATAAGCTGGGAATGAATTCCTCCACCATAAACAGTTTCCATATGAAAGCATTTAAGTTAACTTGAAACACAGCCCTGAAATAATTGTTTCACACCAGCCTAAGCCACCCTTTCTCTTTCCACTCTCGGAATGGAATTAAAGATCCAGAAGGTCCACACAGCTTGTGAACCCACAACTTCAGGTTCTCACAGGGCTACTTTCCTCTTTCTTTCCTGTTAAAGAAAAAAAAAAAATGCATCCTGGAAACCCAACAAGTCAGCACTACTCCAAAAGGTTTCAAATATCTCAAACTTTATTTTAATAAAGGATCAGCCTCACAGACCGTGAGGTCCCTGTGGTTAACTTCGTGCCAGTAGCTCACTTCTTGGCTTGTCCACTGCCAGCAGTGGACTTTGTTCCATGGCAATTTGTTTTTCTGGTGCCAAGATAAGTTTCACAAGGGCAACCTAAACCAAAATACTTGCAAACACTATCATCATGCATCATTGCTCCATCATTTTCAGCAGAACAAAGAGATTAGTATGCATCAATTGATAATAAACAACTGTTTTACCAAGGCTTGACTGTACAAATACAGCAAGTTATCAAATCCTAGTGAGTGACAGATAATACAAACACTTCATTACACACAGAAAAGTTGTAATTTAACAGACAAATCAGGTTTTGCTACTTTATGTTAAATAATGTAGCTTTGTAGAATTAGCAAAGAAATAAAATTCAACAAAACTTCATTCTGTACATTAGCTCAATTTAAATATATATTACNTGCATCCTGGAAACCCAACAAGTCAGCACTACTCCAAAAGGTTTCAAATATCTCAAACTTTATTTTAATAAAGGATCAGCCTCACAGACCGTGAGGTCCCTGTGGTTAACTTCGTGCCAGTAGCTCACTTCTTGGCTTGTCCACTGCCAGCAGTGGACTTTGTTCCATGGCAATTTGTTTTTCTGGTGCCAAGATAAGTTTCACAAGGGCAACCTAAACCAAAATACTTGCAAACACTATCATCATGCATCATTGCTCCATCATTTTCAGCAGAACAAAGAGATTAGTATGCATCAATTGATAATAAACAACTGTTTTACCAAGGCTTGACTGTACAAATACAGCAAGTTATCAAATCCTAGTGAGTGACAGATAATACAAACACTTCATTACACACAGAAAAGTTGTAATTTAACAGACAAATCAGGTTTTGCTACTTTATGTTAAATAATGTAGCTTTGTAGAATTAGCAAAGAAATAAAATTCAACAAAACTTCATTCTGTACGTTAGCTCAATTTAAATATATATTACAAGCTTACAAGGCTCATGTCATAGTTCATTTCCAATCTGGGCTTTAAAAATCTACCAGAATGGACTCCCCATTAGCATTGTATATCTACCACCTGCAAAATGGATAGCTTTCAGCTTGCATACTGGGGGGATGAGGTGGGGTGGCGCAGGGGAGAGGCAGGAAAGAAATAAAAGACCCCACGCCTACAACAATACGAACAGTGGAAAGGACTTCAAAGTACAAAGCCAAATTCAAAGTTAGAAACAGTCTTTTAGAAATGTATTATACAAAGAATAGAGAGGCCAGAGCTCCGGACAAAGTGAACTTCCTCCTTTCCTTTGTTTGCCATTTAGAACAGCTCCATAATAGCTAGAAGTTTAATTTGAAAATTCTCCAGCCTGAAATAGTTCTACTAAACAATCCTAAAAGGTGCCAAATCAACGAACCCAAGAATTACAACCTTTTTGTTCTTTAGAAGAAAAAAAAAAAATTACTACCTCCCTTCTTTTTCCTCTTTCCTCTCAGGCTGCTATGACTTATAACGCATGTATAAAACATGTAATACTGATGGTAGGAGGAACTATGTAGTAACTAACAGTGGGTCAGAGTTTCTTAGAAGAAAACCAAAACCTGTCAGTCTAGTCATTCTTGATCCAGTCATTTTAACAGGAGAGATTCTATTCCAGCAATGAGTGTTCCTTGATTCTATACCTTTCACAAAGCAATGGGGTGATGGGAGGTAGACTGGGAGAAGAAAGGGAAGGCAATAAAGGGAAAGAGAAGTGCAGTATTCAGAAGATTGACTGGTTACTGTCAAGGCACTGAGAACCCTAACGTTAAAAGCTTGGAGTATTTTGCCACACACTTGAGTACAAGTAGAACTTAACAGTGTAGCTTTCAAGTCATTTTATATGGGAGGAGCAAGCAGAAGATTCTGTGTACAAAAACCTTGTAATAGACTACAGCTACTACTCAGCAATTAAAAAAAAAATCAGACATGTTAAGGAATCCACACAGCCCCTGGCAAGTCCCTCCATCTCCAGTATATTCATGATTTTAGTGTTCTGAAAATGCTATAAATATCAGCACGCCATACTATGACAAATCTTTTCAAGAAGCTTAAACAGTTTTTCCATGCTCCAATGAAGTACTACTGTACACTGAAACTTCTGCACTACTGCAATCCTTTTTCTCTCTCACCCTACCCTCACACCTTATTTCATTCCCCACCTCACAGAGGTATCTTAATGCTCCCCATTGGAAATGGCAACAGTAACGCCTTCAGATTCTGTTGTTGCAGGGATTCTTGGCACTTTCTTAGCAGGGCTTGGGATCTGCTAAGAAGAAGGGAAAAAAAACATTAAATACAATTTTCTAGTTCACAGACATTCACACTTTATGGCTAGTCCAACTCTCAAACAACATTCATGCCACACTGGACAGCTTGGTCTGAAGTCAATCAAATCGGTCATGCTTCATGCAAACTGATTATGTGAAAAGTGGCAGTTTGTTCTTGTTTCATTCTTGTTATGATGAAATGAACTTTTTAAAATCCCATGTTCAGTTTTTTTACTTTTGGCTTGTATATGACACATGTTAAAGTATTTAATATAACTTGTTAAACCACTTCCTCTTTTAACATACATGCACATGCTAAGACAAACACATAGACTGTTCCACCATTTGTATCAAACTTTAAAAGAGTGCTGAGTGTTCACCTCCTGAACAATGTCTGGGTGGACAACTTCAACTCCTGCTTCCAGAGGCCCATCACCCATGAGCGGGCGCCGTGCATAAGTTCTCCTGTGCTTTTCATCCACGCGCACAAGGTACCATGTTCCCTCGAAGAGATCTTCTACCGAACACTGTGGAATATAGTTGGCTGTAAAAAAGCCAGAAACACACTATTAGTCAGTTTCTGGTGACAGCATTACACAACACAGACCTTTGCAGTTTGGATGTAGAAAAACATTAAAAAGAAGCCTACATTCTCATTTCAGCCACACTGGGCCAATGAACACCAGTTATGCAGAAGTAGAAAGGGTTGGACATTTCCTTCATTCTACGTCCTAATAATTTCAAGTCATGTGAATTAAGTGATAAGCATTTTGCTATAAGACTAGGAATGATTTACATTTATGAAGTTCTTACCCAAATGATGCGTTTCCTGCCTAATCTTCATGTTTTCAGCAAAGACATCAGGTGCAACACATTTTCTTGAGTCAAGTCTTGTTTTGAGATCAGAAAGGCTGGCAGTTATTTTGTCCAGTGCAGAACCTACAATATAAAACCATCATGTAAGGTACCACTAGCACTGAGAAGGGCACACTAGCATGTTAGCATTTCAAGCCCATTCAAAATATTTTGCATTACGGAATATGAACTTTTAGTAATTTAAAAAAATTCCCAATTACTCAAAACATTAGCAGAGTTTGAAGAATATTATTTATTTGCATGAAAACATTCCCTGGAGCTGGAACACCTTCACTTTAACATTACTGTTATTATGCATTACTCTGGTTTACTTATGCTGATGAGTAGTGTAACAAAGTGTTTAGAGGTAAGCTGAGCAGGAGAGTTAGTGATCATCTCTAACTCACCAGGAGTGGCATCCTGTGTAACTCTGATGGAATACAGTGTAGCAGCAAAACCAGAGCCGTATGAGAACACACTGATTCTCTGTCCTGCGAGCTGCTCTGGGGAGTACCTGCGAATAAAGCAACAGTTGTTTAAAGTGAGAATTAAGCCCAAGTGCCAATTTTAAATAACTAGAAACTGCAGCTGGCTTAGAAAAAGCAGCCAGCAAATTATATTGACTACGATACACATTTAACATGCTATGTGCATAAGTAATGATTTTTAAAAACACAAATTTCAAACACTGCTGTTATGTGATGAGTTCCAAAGCTGCCTAAGCAAAATAAAGCAAATAAACGCACAGAATATGATTATCTAGAAGGCAACCAATTTTCATTCTTAAGTGACCTAAAGCCTAAAATTAATACATCTTGGAAGACAAAGTCAGAATAAAGAATAAAGGATCTAAGAGGAATGGCTTTTAAGTTAAGTTTGAACTTAACACAATTTTGCAAAATCCTATCATTGCAAAAAAATATTGTTAAGTAAACACTAATTTAATTTGGCTTTATTATAGTAAAACAGAGAATGCATTCTGATTCTCTTTTCCACTACAGTGGAGTGGTTTTGGGTTTGGGTTTTTTTGGTTTTTTTTTTTTTCTTCATTTGGAAGAGGAGAGGAGAAGGCTGAGTCTGGGAAAAGACACCTCTTTACAAATAAGATTCTACTTTGGAAGGCAGTAGTAAGGAGCTGTTTCAGATCAGCTTCTGACACAGAAATTTTGAATCTGCTTATCTGCACAGAGTAATTTTTTAACTCTAGTCTTTCTGCTTAAGGCAATCTAGCAGGTAAAGGTTTGCTAGATGGTGCTTTTACAAAAGGTTTCCTGAAACTAAAACCTTTTATGTGCTTATATATAAAAAGCTATGACTTTTTCCCATTTTATACTTACTGGCCCAGAAGAGAAGCAAGGCAACCATAGACTGATGGGGTATACATATTTCCATTCTGATTGGATACAAGTAACGAAGCTTTGGTTTTCTGATTGAAGAGCTCTGCACTGGCTTTCATAAAAGCTTTTTCCACATCTCTGTCAAAATACGTATCTTCAAGTTTTACATCCCTATTAAAAAAAAAAAAAAGAAAATTCAGAAACAGTTACTAAAATAACAGAAAGTAAAAACACACCTTGGATGTATAACAAATTAAGATTATGTGAATAAGATTATGTGAATAAGGAAAACAGCAGCCATTCTCACCTGAAAGCTTCCAAACCACTGAAAACACCATTTGCTGTTTCTGGGTTCTGGTCACTGAGAAAGTCATTCAGCAAGAGTCTGGCCACAGATTTCTGTACCAGTTTACAGTAGGGAGAATGAAAGATCATGAATCCAAAGTCATTCAAGGTGAAACGTCTGTCTGTTCCCTCTGGAAGTGGCAGAAATGTTGTGTTACAACATATGTTTGGTACTGACTTCAACTACAAAAATTAAATAGGTGGCAGGATACCAGTCATCGTAACACATTAGGGTGCAAGAGACAACCATAAGACTAACTATTGCTGGCAAGTTCACTTAAGATACTGCTGCTACTTCTATCTAAAATTTAGTTTCTTGCTGATCTTTCACACCAACTAACATTTGCTCTTCTTCTAAAAGAAAAAGCTGTAAGGTTAACAGAATCTCCATATTTAAACCTAGCATTTTGACATAATAGATCTACTTCATTTAACTATGTAATCTTCACACCTATGCTTCTTAATATGAGTGAAGCAATTACTAAACATATGGGGTAAAAAAAAAAAATCAGTATCATTACCTAACATTTAAAA
>VXBL01007153.1:1162-36505 GCA_013400195.1 Aramus guarauna
AGTCAGTTGTAACTATTCCGTGCATTTGGACAGCTTTACACCAAGTTAATTCCTTTATTTATACAAGGATGTGAGTTGAATCCAACCAGTTGAATTGTACAGTGTGTAACCCAAACATTTCAACTATCTCAGGTCTTCTTTCCTATCCCAAAAGGATTCATGAAATTCCCTTTGTGCTCTGACAATTTCCAGGAGGAGAGGAATCTTTTGCTCCTTATTTAGCCTGGTATCTCACTTTCTCTCTGTTCCTGACCTTTCTGTGTGTGATGATTTATGGAGCAGAGAGAGGGTAAGAAGAGAATGCCAAGCACTGCTCAAACAACAGAAGCAAACTTCAGCTGACCTTTCCTGTAACTGAGCAATGTGAGGATAGCTCCTTGATTTCAGTTCACACACAAAAAAAATTGGTAAAATCTAATTATTTAATAATCTGTCCTCTCCACCATGAAAAGCCCAAAGTTTGGATAGCACTTTAAGACAGTGCAAATAGCATGTATCTCTGCAGGTGACAGGATTTCACAGCTAGAGAAAATGTAGTTTTAGTTAGATAATGAAAGTTTCTTACTTTGTCAAATGCAAAAGGCTAATGTAATCTCCACTGTTTCAGCCCAGCATATCACCTGAAATGAACAGAATTGTTACCTTTCTTGCCCACTTACAATATTCCTATCTGCTGAGGTCTTACCTTTGTATGTGGAAGCTGAAGTCATCATCATCCATCACCACGGTGCATGATATTCAATGATATTTAAGTGAAAGTATTTTGCCTGGAGTAGTTTATTTCTTACTCCTTCCTTCCAACCCATTATCCGACTAACACATTTCCCTGAGCTCTTAGTGGGGCATATGGCCACAGATGCAGAGCAGGATGAGAACATAGTTGCCACAAACATACTAAAGCAATTTATACTCATGCCTTTCCTCTCTTTTACCTCCCCAGCAATAAAGATGGGTTTCATTGCTCCATTTTTGTATTGTCACCATTTTTGCTCTCCTAAACACAGAAATTCTAGGAAAACAACATCAGCAAATAAGCAAGTAATAAAGGAAAAGCAAGCAGGAAAAGGGAAAAATGGAATGAAGAAACAGACACTGAAAATTTTCAGAAAAACATGTTTTTGGTGATTTGGGTTCACTGTAACAGGCTAAGGAAATAGTTGTGGAAACAGATGGACTGGCTTTTCTCTGCACGCCCCTGGTACAAAGCAGGAGCAATGTGGGTGGTCACAAGTTTGCAGAAGAGAGTTCACAGTGGTCCCAGAATTTATCAGTACCTACCAAGTTGTGACAGAACCACCAATCTTCTTTATAAGGCTGACACTAATAAGAGCTGTGGATTTTCCTTCATTTTCAGTTCTCAGGTACATCAACGAATATGCATACCATATATATTAGGTCATTTTTCTGCTTCCTTTATTTTATAATGGGGAAACAACAGGAAAGACAGGATAATTTGCTCAGATCCATTTCTCTTGAGTCGCATGCCTTGATCAATGGATTATTTTGGTTCCAAATTCAATCACCTAGCATTCTCAAATTGAATGTTACTATTAGGTCCCCAAAGTTTCATAAATTTCATGCTGGAAATACACAGTTTGCTACTCAATATTGCTAATTCTTATTGCATTGTTAAATATTTACTTCCACAAAAACCCTACAAAAAAAACAGGAAAAAATGACTTGTTGAAGTGAATGGCATGATAGTACAGTATGCAACAAATAATAAACGTTATCCTGGAAAGAAAATTTGGTGATTTCTTTGCAAGACATTGTGCTAAAAGAGAAACACAAATGTGAAAACCTGATTTTGATCAATAACCACACTTATACTAAACATCAATTTTGTCTCTGAATTTGCTGAGTGGAATTGCAGAGGACTTTAATTTTCTTGCCTCATATAAATTCTAATGAATTTGTTCTAATGGAAAACTGCTAAGTTAATACCTTAAGCAAAGGCTGATTCTTTATTTTCCAACTGCAGTGGAAAGTTTTACACAGCAGTTAAAAATTTATAAAGTATACTTAAAAATTCTGGCAGATTTTGGAAGGTATTAGACATTCAAAGAGAATACCCAGGTTTAAATTTGTAAATCAGACAGACTACGGCTATGAAAGTGCTTGGCACTTCTTAGCCTCCCCCACTTCTCTCTAGGGGTGGGTGCAAGATATCATGGCTCTGTTGTGTGTCTGAGAATCTTTCCCAAAGTGCAAAACCTCACCTCTCCCCAGGCATATCAGGATCTAGGTTTGGAAACCTGAGCCTTCTCTCTGATACATCACTGTGTTGCTTAAAAATGTCTTTTCTACTTGTTTTCTCTTGCCTCCTTTTTTTTTTTTTTTTTTTAAGTTTTTGTTTTGTTTTGTTTTTCCTCCCCAGGATTGTTCCTGTTTCGCCTGTCAGCTTTTAAGGAGGAGTGAATGAATCAGCTCAGAAAGCATTTGTCATATTGTCTTTTTGGCCACCTGGCCTGAAATTCAGACACAACAGAAAACATTTGAGTTTGGTACATTTTAAAGCTAACCCCATTGCTATTTCAAGGTAATGTAAGACCTTTTCTGACTTTTGGGAGGAGATGGAAAGGAGGGTAAAATTCATCATAGTTAAGACTTAAAAGACAGCATTACTCTGACCTTGACTAAACATTTCATTAACCATGAACTATTTTCAGTT
This sequence comes from Aramus guarauna, assembly GCA_013400195.1. NCBI lineage: Eukaryota > Metazoa > Chordata > Aves > Gruiformes > Aramidae > Aramus > Aramus guarauna. The sequence continues at coordinate 3,834 of VXBL01007153.1, forward strand.
CAGATGCCTTTTCATATCAAAGCAGCAGGTCATAATGAATATGTTTCTTCCTCCTTCCTTTTCCCTGGAAAAACATTATACACTTGTTATTTCTTACTAAATGTGACTTTAGGGAGTCAGGTTTTACATGAAAATAGATTAAAAAAAAACATTTAGTATTATTAATATCAGCATATGAGGAGAAGAAAAAGGATTTAAACCCTTCCAATTTCTTGCTTTGATAAGTTGTAGTTTTGTTATGAGAAATATGAATCTATGATTGCTTAATTACATATGTTACATGGTTACTCCTGCTTTGGTTTGGCTGAAAAGACTTCAGTAGTATTAGTACTAATTACACCACTGTACAGCAAAGGAGAATAGCTCTATAATTATGCTATTTCTTAGCTGGATTTGGGATTTGGAGAGGGGTTTAATTTCTTCTAAATTAAAATTAAAGCGTAACTGTATTTCCTTCCTCTGTGTCTAGATGAGCAAAATATTATATGTAAGTCATATAAGAGTCCAAACTGGCATCTGTTGTGGTGTATAAAATGGAAATTAAAGAATGCAACAAAAAATATTTTTATCAACTTTAATGAATTTTTAAAGAAGTCCTCATCCAAATGAAATCATTAGAACAACACAGGGTTCATGGCAGTCTGTGAACCTGCCTTATTTTCCAGGAAATACAATCCCTCGTATTTTCTGGCTTTTGTCACTAAGACTAAAAGTGAGCAAGCAAGGATTACAATTATCGTGTCAATTCCTTATGACTTATATATAATGCTGACCTAAGAAAATTTAACCAAAGTGCTTTTTGACCAAAGTCATATGTTGAAAAATAAAAGACGAAAAGAAAAGAAATGAGAACTAGAATTACAATTGACAGTAAAAAGTGCATGGTCATAAAAAGATGTATTGATTCAATACTGCTGTCACTGCACACACAACTTACTGGAAAAGAGATATTTGAAATACTGATGAGGTTTATAATGAAGTCTGATACAAATTGTGTGATGTTGGAGCACAATACACTTTTAAGGTATCTATCTGGCAAAATCAGACAGATCATTCATGGAAATAATTGCCTAAAAACATAGAGTATCACTAAAATGCTACCATATCAATTTGGCAAATGGACCCAGGTAAAAAAATAAACTTCCTCAATAATTGGTTTCTTCGATTTTGATACATAGATGTGCACAAGATAAATGAAACTAGCTAATTGCTGAGAGCCAGAAAAGTGGAGTGGAGAAACTGCTTGTTCGCTTCTTGTAGTTTCAAACACTGTTGATAGTATTTGTGAAACAACAGAACTGAGCTATTACATCTTTTACCAGCCAGAAACATAGGAAAACTCATGGGGATGGGAATCCAACTGGAACTTTTCATTTAGCATCACAAAAGTTACAAGAAGAAGAAAAATGTAGGCTTAAGAATACCTCTTTGCCAAGAGGTGAATTTCATCAATGATGCTGTACTTTGCTTTGATTTGAGTATGTATGACTTGCTTTTATTTTTAGGACACTAGAGGAGGCTCAGGAGTCAGGACTGTTGTTTTTAACAGCCTGAACAAATTCGAAAAGCTGCAACAGATGGTGTGCTATAAGAATGTACCCATCGTTCTTTGCTGCAACTTTAGGATCTTCAGCTGAACTACATGAACATTAATTTTGATCTTAGAGGACTATGCTTATATATGTCAACTTTAAAGGATGTGAATAAATGCTCTGTAATAATTCTCATTCCCATGAAAAATACACTTCTTGCTTTTCTCTCTTCCTGCCCAAAAAGGCCTAAGAAGCTGTTTGGCATTGGTTTAGGTTTACTTATTTATTTTTATTTTTTTTTAGATTAACACTTTTGGCTATATCACTGCATTTTAGACTTCATTTGTCACCCTACTTCCTTGCTATGGCACGTGTTTCTACATATTTTTAGAAAACCATCATTTAAGACTAGATAGATATACTTTATCTCTCTTTTTCTTTTAAATTTAAATATCTTAATATTCTGTTTATAGTGCCTTTGGTAAAACCTTATAAAAAAATCATATAGGGTATTTGAACAAATATATTCTATACAGAAACCAGCTTCTAGATCGTCAGCATTCTGAAGAGCTTTGCAGACCTTAATGTTAGAAAGATTTCATACTATCTAGGAGGTAAAGCGATGCATTCTGCTGAAGAGAATTACGATAAATTTTCTACTAACTGTAAATATAGAGTAGATACATTTTACAACAGAATTAAAACAAATTTGCATCATTGTCACTATGTGTACAATTCCTCCCACCATTGTCTTCCATAGAATATAAAGTTTGTCTTCAGCATTTCTACAGAATCATAGAAAAACATAGGTTGGAAGGGACCTCCAGAGACCATTCAGTTCAACTTTCTACACAGGCCTGGTTACCCCCCACACTCTGATAAGGTTGCTCAGGATAGTCTTCAGCTGATTTTAGGTATCTCCAAGAATAGAAATCCCACAGCCTGTCTGGGTACCTGCTCCACTTATTTGACCGCTGTTAAGATGAAAATGTTTTGCTTGTATGCAGTCAGAATTTCTCCATGTTCCCGCTTGTGTCCATTGCCTCTCCTGCTTCCACTGTGCACCTCTGAGAGCAGCCTGGCTCCATCTTTCTATACTGTCCCAGCAGTATCTCAATGTTGTTGTACTGGAGAGTTCCAAGCTGGATACAGTGCTTCATATTTGATCTCGCAACAGTTGAGTAGGGAACAACATTCACTTTACTCACACTGTCGGCTGTTCTATTGCTAATCCAGCCAAGTATGCAGACGGCCCTCACTGCGGCAAGGGGCCATTGCTGACTCTTCCAGTTCAACTGGTTTTCCACCCAGAAACCCAGGTCCTGCATTCTGCAAATCTGCGTTCTGCAAATTTGCATTCTAGCCAGCTGGCACCAAGACTGTAGTCCTGCACGAGTTTATTCCATCCCAGATGCAGAAGTCTACATTTACCAAAGCCAAACTGCATGCAGTTCTTGTCAGCCCTTTTCTTTGGCTTGTGTGGTTTTTTGAACAGCACCTCTGCCCTCTAGCCTTTTTTCAGGTCACTGTTGTCCAGAAATGTACAGGCAGTGCACTCTGTATTAAAATTCAGTTTGTAAATGAAAACTTGCCAGGACACAAGGTGAGGCTGACCAGCCTGTAGTTCTGTGGATCCTCCTTCTTCCCCATCTTCAACATGATGGTATCATTTCTCTTTTTTCAATTATCAGCAACCTCATGAAGACAGCAGCTAAATTCCCCAGCACCCTTGAGTGCATTCTCTCCGGCCTCTTGACCTTGTGTATCTCTATATGGCTTCAGTGCATCCTCACTTACCTTACCTCTAATGTTTGGTAATGCTCTTCCACACACTCCACTAACAGACTTGAGGATCTAGGAGGCATATGGGTAAATCTAACCAGTGAAAAAAATGAGGTGAACCAATATTGAGTACCTTGGCTTTCTCCCTGGCATTTGTCATTAACTTTCTGGCCCCACTGAGAAGCAGCCCCACATTTCCTTCATATTCTTTTGGTGCCAGTGTGCTTATAGAAGCTCTTCTGGCTGCCCTTCACATTCCTTACTAAGTGCCAGCCGAGCTTTGGCTTCCCTAGCTCCATCCCTGCATGCTTGGGCAATGCTTCTGTAATCCTCCCAGCTATCCCATCCCTGCTTCCACCTTCTGTGTTCTTTCTTTACCTAGATGAGCTCAATCAGGAGTTCCTTGCTGATCTATGCTGGCCTTCTGCCATGCTTGCTATGATAGTCTTTGAAATAGCTCTCACAGTGGACCAGATTCTCTGCATTTCTTAGCTCTTAATAGTATGTTTCAATTTCCTTTTTTAGTTCTTGAAATTTTTTTCACTTTTGTTTCATTTTAATTTCAGCTAATTTAATGTAGCTACTGTGATAGCTACAGGGAAACCAATAAAGTTACACAACTGAAACTGGAGTGACACAGCAACAAATCAGCTTAGCATCACCTCTCATAATTGCCTGACACTTCCCATGGCCTACTGCTTATTAAAACAGAACTTTGCTAAACTTCCAATATTTAAACCTTTGGTGAAAAAGAAATTCACACAAACTTCTCTTTGAAAAACTTCGACCACTGTGGTTAGATATATAATTGGTTTATCAGATGTCAGTTTTACTGCTCCCTCCAAAATCCATTCAGATACTGTAAAGGCTGACAAAAAACAATTGCCAGTGACTGAATAGTATGTATTGGAATTCATAATTCAGGCTGTCCCTTCCAGTGCCAATTCCAAGCAAAAGCTACATAATTGAGACCAGATAAAGCTCAAGGTAGATATATTTCCAAACAGATCCGTACTAGAGCTAGCACATTACACAGAAGCGAGGTATAGCTGACCAGCATCATCTTCTGCAAAGCAAGGGCCTACCAAAGAACGTAGTTCCCTGTGGCAAATGTATCCCCGTGGGTTAGATGTGAGCTACCAGCTCATGTGTACAGGACCCCATTTCTCACAGATCCTGCCTGCCAGCTGAACTGGCCACTCCACAGTGCCTGGTGGATTTGAGGAGGAGCACTTGTTTTCCTCTTTGCAAAGCTGAGACTCTGGTTGAATTCCTGCTTGCATTTCAAATATAAACATTTCATAATAGAAGTGGAAAGATCTTGATGATTATGTTAAAAAAAAAAAAGTGACACATAACCATCACAAGCAGCTCCAGTCACAGCACTGCTGATACTTTTTAATCCATAATTACACACATGTCAAAATGTTTTTTCTTATAGAGAATTAAAGTCACCCCAATGTTTTATGATACAGTACTTCTTGAATGTCATAAAATTTGTTTGACTTGTTAAAGTCCATAGCCAGGAGGATTGGCAACATCCCTCTAAATGAAAATTAGAAGGCTCATCTAGTAGCTCCTAGGTACTGAGCTTTTAAGAGAATAAATAGTTGGGAATATTATTTTAATATAAAATATTTTATTATATTTAATACATTTAATAAACTTTAATAAAGGTTAAAACAAAAACCCTCAAGGAATTTAATTGTAACCTGGCTTAGTATGTATGCACACGGATGCCTAACTTTAACACAATACAGCTTATTACCGACATCAGTGAGGTATTCCTAAACTACTTTACCACACAGGTGGAGGGTGTAATTTTGGAGGCTACTGAACACTGTGAATCTCCCAATGTATCACAATTACAGAAACACCTGTGTTAAATAACTTTGCGCTGATTCACTATGAAAATGCATGGTGTTCAATAGTCCTTAGAATTAAATGCCTTGCCAACAAGCCACAGGTGTACACCACAGGAGCACATGATAATGTAATTGTGAAGGATGTGATGACAGCTCTCCATCCGTAATACCACCTTCCCAAGATGCACTCATGCATCTCTTTTATATTTAGGTATTTTCTAACTGTAGCTTTAGAGCCATCTAAGCAAGCAGTATCGATTCCAAACAGGAAAGAAACAAAAAAATATAACACGTAATTCAGGTTTAAAATTGATTGAATGCATGTCCAAAAGGGACAAAATAAAATGACCACCTCCTTGCCCTCCCCCCCAAAATCCATAAAACCCCCACCCTAATACTTTAAATAGATAGGATAATTTTGATCTTTAATATGTTCTGATTCAGGGTCTGCCAAATGTTTTCTTTACAGAAAATGCTACTACAGACAAGATAAATACCTTGAATCTGTTGATCACTATAGCATAATTTTATTAATCCATTAAGATCTACAGGGTAGTTTAAAAATTCTACGGCTATTGTACAAAGAAATTTAGAACGAATTTTAAAGAAATGTGTTCATGTTCTGCCGACAGTGACTGACATTAGTCCTATTCTTTGAAACAGAATTTTTGCAAGGACTACCACTTAGGAAATTTTGGGGGAGTTACATGATATGGAAATTCCAGAAACTTTCTGGAGCTTTTAAACAGAAGTTTGTGAGCAGTCTGAAGAAAATATTCAAGCACAGCTGGTAGAGAAGCTTCTTCTGGATTGTTTCAGAATTAAAAAAAAAAAATAAAAAAAAAATAAAAATCTATTATATATGAAGTTTTTCGATCCATGAACAGAAAATTACAGTGTCATATAAGATTCTGTAGAATGATAAAGCTGCCAGTAGCAATTGTCAAATCACACATCTGTCCATATCCACAAAGGTGTAACTGCCCTTTGTTTTACTGGTTTTTCTGGAGCAAATAGACTAAAGGTTCAGTGAGGAAGACTCAATTTTCTCATGATTACAATTATAAGATCCTGCACTGCCATAGTGGATGACTGGAGGAAGGCAGGCTCTATATCTACATATGACTCAGGAATGCATGTGAGTTTGGCTGCCACTAGTAAAGGGAACTAATGGACTAATGGACTAATGGACTAATTTTCCTCTTGCTCCTCACTGCTTTTTGGTATGGCTTTTGATCTGACTCTTTTCTATAGGTTTGGGTCAGCTCATGGCTACACGTACAGGTACAAAAATTTGCATAGCATATAAACTGTGCAAAATATTTCTACTAGTTCATGTGTTTTTACCTTGTTTTAGTTCCAAAATCAAGTGTGGCATCATCCAAAGTAGCTACAAATTTGTGATGAGTTCAGTCCAGGCTCCTTGTATTATGGTTGAAACTTTGCCTTTAGTTCCCTCCCTTGTGTTTGCCTATTTGCAGTAATTATGACATTCACTCACCTCTTACCAACAGCCTAATTATTAAAATATTGAATAGAAATTCTGTGGGGATGAGAATGAACAAATCTGTCATCCCCTAATCTGCAAATATGCTAAAAGAGTGAAGAAAGAGATCACAGAATAAACTTTTCCCATCCTCAATAGCTACTGTCTTTCAGATTCATGTCATTTAATTACCATAAATGTGAGTCAGTAACTTCTTCCATCAGTTTGCATCTAATTGTCCATTTAAATTTTGTGCAAACTCTCTCGTCAAGATGCTGAATATTGAGTAGTACTGAGATTTTCCCTCATACTACTGCTTTGCTAATGCCCCTACTTCTGCTCTTCTGGCTGTCATACATAAAGGACAGCTGGAGACTCATCTCTTTTCAACTCCTCTGGGCATACATGCATGCCCGTGCACACAAACGCTGGGTCTTCTCAATATCAGAAACCAGAGCGCGTTTTAGAGACAAGCATCTACCATGCCATAGTCTTTAAGGTACTATGGTTTTAATAGCTATCAACTTGATTGATACCAATGCTTAACAATGGAAGACTTCATGGGATGAAACCATGAGACTGAAGCTGAAAAGACAGGGTTTCTGGCATGACTGTAATAAGGGTCACACTCTCTGATGGGCACAGTGGTGGCAGATAACTCACACTGACCAGTGGATTATGCAGCTGCCTCCTGTTCTCTGTGGATTTATTCAGAAAACTCAAAAACCACAAAATACATTTTCCCTTACATTCAGCTCCACACATGGTGGATGCATCTCCTCTGCTCTTTGCTTTTGCAGTATTGATATTTTCATGTATTACACTGTTTCTCAGCCCAGCTTCTCTTCCTGCTCAATCTTGTAGTCAAACCCTAATCCTGCTCTTTTGAACATCACAATCTAAAGTAATTCAGTATTACGCATTCCTTTCCAAGTCATAGGAGAGGATAAGACAGGTCACAAGGAAACAAATCTTTGCTGACAAGTAAATAGCTTTGATAACCTAACTGCCAAACATGACAAAAATAAAGAGATACACGGAAATTGATTTAACTAAGCAATATTTCATTCTTTTCTTGCATGCTTCTGATCAGTGCTTTCATCAGGATATAGAATAATATACCAAAGTTTCTGTCCTGGATCAGATGAAAAACAAGGTCCAACTACAGGGACAAAAATGCCCATACTTAAATGTATCTACATTGTAGTCCCACATACTTGAAAGTGCATGGCCATAAAGGAGAAAGTTAAGCACGTTCCTAAGTCCTTTGAGGATCAGGGAATTTAAAAAAAAAATTAATGATACTTTGAAGTGAGTGCAGCTGCATCAATTTCTATCCATATTGTCTAGAGCATGGCAGTAAGATGTTCTCAAAGAGCAATAAAGACCTGTAGAGGAATAATGTGCAACATACTATTAAAATTTCAATGGTTACCACCGATCCTGAAAAAAACAACTGATTTGGGGTCTAGTTAAAACATATTGAAGAATATATAAATATAAATCAATTTGCTTGAAAGCTGATTTCTTAGCTTTCATAATTTTAAAGTGTCCCAATTCATCCATCTACCTATTGTCCACTTGCTGTCCCAGAACAGTGGAAATAAAAGCACTAAAAATTTAAAGCACTTGAAATTTATAGACATCTTCCTTTTTCTCAAGCAAACAATTAATAGACAGAAATACAGGGACCCATCCACAAAGGTTTTTAAAGGTTTTTTGAAAATCCTGGTCCACTGTAGGTCACTATGAAAGAATCAACAATTTAAAGAGTCCTGTATGTCTCTGCCTTCTTTAAAGTAATCTTTATCTACTTGATTTCTTCACTTAAACAAATACCATTTGGTTTCAAAAAGTTGACTGATCACTGTACTTGTTGCTCACAGACCTTTGCATGTGAGTAAGTACAACAGATAAGCATGCACTGTGTTTGAGATAATTTCTGGTTTAGGACTGGTAAAAGCCTGAAAATTGGTACTTCAGTGAATGCACTTACAGAGACCAAAAGGACAACAGATGTGCAGTTAGACCTGTAATCATGACAACAGTTAAAAATGAATTCATTCTATCTACATGATTGAAATTCATTCTGTGTCCAGGGACAACAGTGTTAAATGAGTTTCATAATATGGTTACATATTGCATTGTTGAATCATTTTAGGAAGAGACTTAATGTTAAACTAGCTGGATAGTTTTGGTAATTTCTCCTGTGTATACAAAGATAAAAGTCACTAAGATTGTTCTCTGTACTTCGTTAGATACTACATCAATTGCTTTGGTATTTTATCAAATATTAGCTGCATAAAATTGAAAGTGGTTGTTTTCACATTCCCATTAATCTAAGGCTACATGCAGCTGTTTCTTGGAGGAAGAAAACACAATCATTGCACTGGTGTACAGGCTCTAAATACCTTTATATTGGTAGCATGCCCAATTTCTATCACTAACACGCAAAGCGTCGCTTATCATGACCTTCCTTCTTATCTACTTTCCAGAGAAGTTTATGAACACTGATTTCTGAAAAAAAAAAAAAAGAAAAAAAAAAAGAAAAAAAAAGTATAAATACAAGAGTACACACACACACTCAGGATGATGTTAAGCAGAAGATTAACACATTAGCTGTTACATTCTGGGTATCTATATTCAGTTTCTGCTAGTGAAAATCAGTTTGGTGGTTTCATTTTAGTCTTTCTTTACAGTTATAACAAAATATTGATGCTATTGGCTGATTCCCATCAACAGATGACCAAGAGCATCTTGTGCAGATCAGGATTGAAATACGCATGCAAAACTGTGCAAGACCCTTTTGAACACTGTGATTTCTTCCATTTCATCAACACTAACCCCATGTAAAAATATCTTAAAAAGTCAAATCTCAGTGAAGAAAAAAAATAATCTTGCTGCTGTATATATGGGTGGTTCTACATTCCTGTTCTCATAACAAACTGGTAAATTGACAAGAAAGGTGTTACTTTTGCAAGAAATTCATTGCACTTTAACTTAAAATGGTAATGTAGCAGAAAAACTTAAGCCTGTGAATGTATTTTAACACTAAACTATTTTCTGTTATTAGAACATTAGAGAGAATCACACCAGAGAAGTAGGAAGGCTAGCTGTGTAATTGAGACCCATCCAATTTCCTATCGTACTCAATATTTCTTGTGTCATCTCATTTGAATCCCCAAGATTATACCTAAGTTTGTATCTAAAGCGGGAGCCCAGACATGCAATTGTCTGCCCCTCTCCCTCCTCTGTATCCCTGTACCTTGGTTTGAAAAGCAGAAAAGAAAGCCTGTCTGTCAAGACTGGAAGGGAACTGCAGCGTATTCTGACAGCTTCCCAGGATGGATCCTGCAGGAACCAAGGCTCTTTCATGGGCCATGGTACACACCTGGTGCTCAGCATAAAATCTGAACATAATTTTCCTGTAGCTAGGAACCCATCTGCAGATGTTAATACTTGCTGAAGACAGATAAATCAATGACTGTGAAGTGTTCGCAACAGAACAGTATTTGAGCAATCTGGTTCTTACTATTATACAATTTTGTTTTGAAAATATAGCATTAAAAGTTAGGTAACCTAGCTCAGTCTGCAGCCCAGTTGCCATTTCGTGATGGCAAGTAATGCAGAAAGTTACAGGTTGTGATGTAGTAGGAGATTTTTCCTTTTCTCCCTTTTTTGCCTAGTGTTGAAGAAAAATCCTTCAGAACAAATGTATATATCTGCCTCTGTGTGTGTGTGTGTGTGTGTGTGTGTGTGTGTGCGCGCGTTCATAGAAAATGATAATATGCACCTTGGTAACCTTCATATAATCTATACATGCTGTGAGATTTAATAGGATTTTCATGCTGATCTTGTAATGGTATGCTTTTAAGTCTTGCTGTTTTTCTTTGGAAGCAAATGGCCTGTGGCTACCAGAACCCAAAGTTAATGGCACTAGGTTATCTCCTGACCATCCTCCAGGTTAACTCAGGGCCAGTTATCTGTGCATACCAAAGTAATTCCTATAACATCACAGCTAAACACTGTGGATTTATCTGTTATGTATAGTACCTTTGAGTTACAGGTCTGTAATGTTCATTCAAATCTTTCAGTAGGTACTGAAAGATAAAGTAACTATTACAAATCAGAAAAAATCCCTCAAGTTAAGGGTACAACTGAAGCTTTCATAGGAAATTAGGTTAGACTAAACAGAAGACATAAGAATGTTTTACTGTAAACTAAACTGTAATGGGAGTAGACAAGCTAATTCACTTTCATAGCTAACAGTTACAGTGCTAAGTCTGATACATTATCACAGAACCAAAAGCCTATTTATTTTGGTAAGACAAGAAGGAATTTGTTCTTAATATTTCTCAGTTTCTGGATACCTCCTTTTCATCAGATCACTAAAAAAGGATGCTGACTATCGTGTCTGGTAACAGTTTGGAGAAATGATTTAGTAGTGAGTGGAAGTTGCAGGACTTTTAAGACACTTACAGAATTATTTGAAAAATTCAGTGTTCCAAAGACTTTTCACTCCTGAGACCTGATGTAACCACTTAGACAGAAGGGATGGCCAATTTAACACAAAGCTAGCAGTAGCAGCAGATGGGACAGAGGTCAGAGAAAAAAAAATTAAAAAAAAAATCTGTGAAGAAGGGTCAAGGTAGGAGAGGAGTATACTCTTTACAAAAGAGTGAAAAAATACTGAATGGCATGTTTGGGAGCCTGAAAGTTAGCTGAAGAGCCTGGGAAGTGACAAAGAAAAGAGGCAGCAAAAAGTGTTCAATGAGAAACAGTAAGAAGAGAAAACGGGAAAAAAATACAATTAGGAAAAAGGATTTCTTTATTCTTATTCCTTAGTGTTGTCAGTTGCTGAAACTTTCCCTGCTTTCAACAAGTTGGAAGTAGACATTTTCTTCGCACACAAAAGTAGTTCAGGTTTTTGTAGCTCACACTTGCTTTCCTTTTTTACTGTTGACAAGGACTAGATAACATTTATCAGCTCTCTGAAAGCTTGATCCAGCACTGCTTGAGTCAATAGAAGTTTTTCTAGTGACCTCAACAGGCTGAAGATCAAGCAATGAATGAAATGCCTTCTGTGCGTGTGCCAATAATAACAAATTTATCCCATACCCTGCGAGTGCATCTGATCCAATATCCTTCCCCTCCCCAAAACACAAAGTGAGGTGAAAGAGATTATAAGCACACAGCTGCAGCTGTGACATCTTAACAGATCTCATGTCAGAAGGTAACACAAAGCTATTAAAATGTCCCAGCATAAGTCATTTGTTACTAAAGGAAACAGAGCATCACTGCTTATACTTCCACAAAATCCTGTAAACAATAGCGTTGACTCTGAGACACATGCCTGTCCCTCCTAGGGTGTTAGAATTACCATATTCCTTAGGAACAAGAGAAAGAAAACATAATCGAAAGGTGAATGCTTATTAAGTGGAAAACAGCAGCCAACTGCAAAAGGCACCTCTGAGGTAACTGCTATGTGACTCTGCCAAATTATAAGGAGACAGTTCGAAAGATGCATTAATAATGGTTAGTTCCTTAAAATGGCATCTCATGTTAGTTGGTGCAAACCAGCACGGTAATTGATTCTGTTCTTCAGTTTTGTACTCGACCATTATATTGCATATGGAAAACAACATTTTGCCCTTTGAATTTCCGAGTATGCCTGTAAACAGATAAAGAACTGTTCTTATTCCTTATTCATGTAATTCTAATTATATCTTACTTTGGCCATGGCTATAATATTGGCATTTGCCTTAGTTTTCATATTTAAATTTGACACATATATAAAGAGTTAGAGCATCCACTCTGATGTCATTTGATTTTGAGAATTAAAGTCTCAATTCAAACCAAAATATTTTCTAATAAAAAGTATTGCATTGTCATAAGCTGTGTGGGCTTAGATGAGCTGTGTGTTAAGTTCTTCCCAAATATATTTACCCACATAAATTACTTAATGAGTGTCCATCATGCTGGTAATATTAATAATAGATACTAATGCATTGCACAATGTTTCTTTTTAGTGACAAAGCATAAGATTATAAAAGTCTACTACTTATTTCAGAGATGAGAGCTGTGTTTTAGCTAAAGGGGCATAAGCTGCTAATGCTGAAGGCCTCAGATCAACATTAACCATTTAATAGATTATCCTGATTTGCACACTAGGATTTAATCTAAGGGTTTATCTTGGGGTCCTTTCTTGTCTTAGTTTAATTTAAACATGTATAATACCATTTGAAGCCTGTTTATGAACTTCATATTGACCACATATCAAATGCTGGGTAATACAGCTGAAAAAAATTGCTAATATATCATGACCGTGCTCTTCCTAGATGCTGCTTTTTTTTTTACAGTTTTTAGGAAGACTTTCAACTGCGAACTTCCTCAGTAGCTCCAGGCTCCTTGCAGAAGAACAGGGGTGGTTGTGGAGCGTAAATATCAGTCACTGCTTTCTCTCCATTAGTAGGCAATAGACTGAAAGGTTCTTGTCCTTTCTCTATTTATCGTTAACTTTCTACACAGAAGTTTTCATGCAGGATTCTGTTTAAACAATGTGTCAGGGGACTAACCTGCAGAAATTGTTTAAAAATGATAAATTGACAGTGGTGAAATCTAGAGTTCATGCACCAGTCTTGAGTTGCTCTAAAAGTTCATATATAATTTTAAAAACTCATGCTAATGAAAATGTGAGAGGGGCAATGGGCCACGTAAGTGAACTTGACTTCACAGAGAGTGATCTGAAATATATGATGTGGTTTTAAGATGTGAGAAATAAAAGAAAAAAAAAGATATTGAAATTGTAAAAACCATACATATGTATGCATGCATATGCTCTTCTACACATAAGCACACATATTTACAGGCACAATAGACATTGTTTTCTTAGAACACTACACTCGAGAGGTTTCACTTCTGCCCTAACTATTACCGGAAAGTGGCAAAATAATTCACTCTCTAAGACTTATTTTGAAGTTTTAGAAAGCAGGCATTCTTTATTGCAGTGCTGGGTGCATGGGGGATAACTCCTCCTAACGTGCACACCCAAAGGACGAAACTAACAAGTATTTATACTATGTTAATATTCGAATTCATTACATTCCTGAGTAATGCTTATCACATTTATGGATTTTCCAGCAACTCGTTAGCATATGCTAATGTCTTTTGCACATGTTTGTTGGCACCTCCGGGTGGTCATCGGGGGTCCTCAGATGAAGGCTCAGACAGTCCTGGTATCATGTATACCTTATCCTTCAAAGTTGTTTTTGTGATCATCTTGTAATTTTCTTATCCTTATGCATTTGTTTTTCCAAGGCCAAGCTGATTAAAATGAGATTGTCCCAGAGCTTCTTATCTTACAACTAGTTGTTTTCTAAGTTACAATGGTTTCCTTCTGTTTGGTTACATCTATCAAGCAATGGCTCTAATTGCTTGAATTGATCTTAATATTTCAGTATTCACAGGTATCATAACCAGTTGTGTGTACAGCAGGCTGATCAAAGCATCAAAATATCACACACTTCATGCATGAAGTCTCCAACATATTTTTCTCTGCTGAGAGTAAATAGGCCAAGGAAGATGATATGCCAGTTAACGGGGCGGGGGGGGAGAAAAAAACTTATTTTATTCCCAGAACCATTGAACTGACACTGCAGTAATTAAAGACGACAGGGCTACAAAGCATAACCTTGCACTGTACCAGTTTACCTCCTGACTCAGCCCGAGTCCTTGCATGTTAGGGAGGTTTTGCATGAAAGGTCTGAATTTAGCTTGCTTTTTGCTATTCATTTGCTTTAATCTGTCGTTTGTGACTGTCTCTCCATGACTGATATGGAAGCTCAAAAAGTATAGGGGTTTTCATGCCCTTTGTTTTGCTGTACTTTTCCTACCACGCTGATCATACACAGAAAGGAGTTATTTCTTGCTAGCATTTCTTACCCAAAATGGACACCCTTACTTAGTTTGCTTTGTATTATTAAAACATCACTGATGAAGAAAATATGTGACAATCCATCTACTTTTCAATAAAAGTTAATGCAAGAAAATACAGTCCCTGCACAGTTGCTACAGCAGGAACACAAGAACACGTAGGCTCTGAAACAAACATATCAAAGGATCTGGATTTTGATTCAGTTTCTACCACATCTGTGATTGTATTCACACTAGAGATAGATGTCTCTAGCACTGTAAATTAAAAACTTTACTAATTGCTGGCATCTTCCTGCACAGAATAAAGAAAGGGTTCTGATACAAAAATCAACATGTTGGAAAAACTCTCCTAAACAATCAGTCCTGCTGGAAGAAGTGGTTATAATTCCACAAATAAGCAGAGGACTTGATCCCTGGTCTTTCATGAAAATTAATATACTTACTTTTACCATAGTAAATCATTTGTAATACAGATGTGAGTCAAGCTATCTGGTTGGATGAAGTTTTAGCCTTTCAATAGAAAAGAATCCAGTCCAATTTCTGAGGTCTTAAAGATCCTTAAAGCAATTGAATTTTGTGGTTTTTATCCATGCTCCCTAGTGGATAGAATTCTATATCTCAAAACTTCATACATAATCGACAAAAAATTTTCTGTCAAGCTCAATTCTGCAGACTAAATTATATCTCACTCAGAAAGAAAAGACAATCCCTATAGATCAGGTTTGAATCATGGGTAGGATAGAGATGTTCTGAACCTCCCTGCCATCTCTAGTAAGCCCAAGGATAAATATGAGAGTTCAATGTCCAGTGCTTTTATAATACCAAGAATATATCTTTATTCTTTAAAAAGAAGCCAATCACACTTTAAAATAATGATGGAAAAATATGCTGCAAGGCCTTGGGTGCCTAAATGGAGTATGCTAGAGAAACAGTTTGCATAAGTGGTAAAAATACTTTTGGTAGTGTAATAATATTACTTAAACTGGAATGAATCTTCCTGAACCTGAAATAAACTTGTTCACTCTAGTGCAGGGTAATTTCTATCCCAGGCAGAGGCACAGGGACAGCTTCTTGTTCCTGCACAGTTTCCTCTCTATCACAGCAGTTTTGTTCACACAGCTGTATATGGTCCTTACCTGATGTAGACAGCCAGCACATTTTATTTTGTAGCTAACATCAAGGGGAAGATTGCATTCCACGGGGCAAATGTACCCACACCCATGATTTAGTGAGGCCATGCAGCGTGTCATGACAGAGAGGAGGGCACTGTGCTGGCCAAGACAAAGTGCTGGCAGGCTCTTTTCTCAGGTTGTAGGACACCTGTGGCTTTGTTAGGGCACAGTGGGTAAACAGATTGATATACCACGGACCCAGGAATGAAACAAGCCTGGGGAGAATTGCTTGCTGTGCCTCACAGTTTTTAGTTTCAGGGTTGTTTTTTTTTTGCCTTTTTTTTTTTTTTTTTCTTTTTCTTTATTTATTCTTTTGTTTAGAAGAAGAGAACAGAGAAAAGAAATAGTTAATTTTCATCAGATGAAAATCTGTTTCACAATATCTTTATGCTGACAGTTAAAGTCATTTGTTCAAATACAAAAATACATTGTAACCATACCAAGATACCTCTTCCTAAATATATACACATGAGCACAAATGCTGCTACCTAGCCTCCCAAACCTGTACAAGAAGGTATTAGGAAAATTGTTATATACTTACGAACACATCATCTATTGTCAAACATTATTTTACTATCATACTAAGTTTCTATCTAGTATAGCAGTTTATCATCCTTTGCCCTTAATACATGTTAATTTCAAATCATTTAATATTTTTATCCAAGGCAGTCAAATTACAGAATGGTATTTTTAGAATTCAATATAATGGAAGGAAAGTTCAGAATTAATGAGAATAGCTAAGTGAGATATGGCAAGTAGCTGAAAGAAGCTATGTAGTGAGGTCAAAAAAATATGAATTTAACAAAATGAGTGAGGATCCAGAAACAGGAGGATAGCTGTTAATGGGAGCATGGCAAAAAGAGATCTGAAAAAATGTTTTAAATATATATTGCAACCCACTCCAAGAAATCTTGAAACTCCTAAAATCTCAGTTAGAGGAACTGCAGCATCAATGTAAGCTTTAAGAATGTTGCAGATGAGTATTTTTCAACAGCACTAAAAACATATACATACAAAGGGGACCAAAATAGAACAAAGGAAATAGAAAGAACAGCAAAAGTAACAAGCAGAACAAATGTCAAAAGGAAATGCACAGAAGAAAAATGAAAACTTGAATGACAGTGAAAGTCAAATAGGTAATATATTCCTTTATGGAGAAAAACTTAAGGGAGAAATAAATATTGAGATAGAGATGAGCACAAACTTGCATCAAATTAAAAAAAATAGTTCTGTCCCCATTAGACTAACAAGACATAACAAATATGATGTGAGAGAGTCACCTGATTACAGAATTGGCATAGCCAGAAGGAAAGAAATTCAATGCGGCTATTGCCCATAAGCACATGCATTCTTACATTCAGCTTCAAAATAATCTAAAAAATAACATAAAAATGACATGGCCTTTCAAAAATTTCATCTACATTCTCTGTGGGAGTGAAATGTTGTTGCTAATGATAAAGCTATAGCCAGAGAATCTAATGGCATAGAAATATGGTGCTTGATTATACAAATTTAATATTTTAAATTACATTAAGCAACATTAATATGCCTGAAATTTCATGACCATTAGAAGAACTGAGGAAAACTTGAAATACCTTTTTAGGTGTTCGCTTTCTTGACAGAACAGTTGTTTTTTTCATTGTGGCACCCCAAACAGTTGAAGATCACGTACAGTGGTGGTAACAGTGCTGATCTTATTCTACTCCTTTCAGCACGGCAGAAGCACTGCCTGGGGAAAGGGAATCAAACATGGCTTTCAACTGTCTTTGTGTGCTCTTTTTTCTGCTGGAATAAGTTCAGTATATAGATAACTTTGCATATGTGGAGGGCCTTGACATTATAGCTATAAATAACAGTACAACATAATATCTCTGTGCAGACTCTGTGTGACTACTAGGAGCCATCGGAGGTGAGGAAGCAACCCCTGCTGCTTAATGTTGTAATCACCCAGGAAGAAAATAAACATCACATTCCTCAGTTCACGTCTACTGAACATCACATGGGAGACGTGACTTAATGCGCAAACTGAGGCAGCTACAAATCTTAGGCAGCTTCAAATCTTAGGCTGCTTCTCAAAGGATGAAAATTAGCATTGTTCCTTAAAGCTAAGTAGTTTAAACTTGTTACACCTTATGGGTATTGGCCCCTATAATTAGCACTTTTTTTCAAAGTCCACATCTGTCTGTTAAAATTTCCAGAACAGTCCAATATGGGTTAGATTTAGAGTCACAGTCTGTCTAAAGGCAGGATACAGCTGTCTTGTCTCTGCTGGAGCCATTAGGGAGGAACAATTTCATGCCAGCTGTTCCAAGCACATGGAAAGCAGGAGAAAAGTAGTGAGTAATTTTTCCTCTTCTTGGATACTCCCATAAGAGACACAGACAGTCTTAAGAAAGCTCCTAAAGAGCAGAGAAGGGTTGAAGTGCTCTGATTCAACTCTCCCTTCCCTAATCATCCCCAATGTCCTGCTCCCAGAACAGACAGGGGGAGAGAGTTGTCCATAAACTCCATAAGCACAAGGTGTCTGGGGAGAAACAGCCTGGCTAACCAGGCTGCATCTTTCTAATGATGGCTCATGGCTTTGGATTTTGATTTGGCTCACATCCACCTGCATTGGAAAGCACTGGACTTGTATCAGCATGCAAAGCATTGTGCAGATATACCTTTCTTTCTCATTGTTCAGTGGGTTATAACAACCATTCATAACTACAACGACTACAACATGTTTGAGCCCATATAACACACACACACAAAAAAGCCTTAAAAAATCTAATTTACTAAATTCACTGAGTGTTCCTGAAAAATAGATTTACTGGTTGGGTACTCCTAGACATGCAAAATTGTTAGTTAATTATTGACAGCAGTATAAACAACCTCTCCTAAATGCCCCTGTGACTTTAACATTTCCTTCCAGTTTTCTCTAGTTCCCTTCTTGAACGTTGGTAGTTAACTCAGTTTAACTCCACCTTGAAGTTGAAATGAAAGGGTTTTCCTAATGGTGTTGAACTGTTGCAATTATAATATCAGGCTCAGATAGTATAATTATAGTTTAGTTTAAAAAAAATTTCATATCAGTATTGGTAGATTTCATATATGTTGGTTTCAGCACAGAGGTTGGAGTGAGTCATAACACAAAGTGCAATCAATATGATGCATGGCATATACTCCCTTCCCCCTTCTACTTCATTTAGAGCACATATTGCTGACTGGGTTACTGCTGAGAAAGACATTAATTTTCCACTGTTACTTCAATAACATGAGACAAGGTGTTTCCCACAGGCCAAACCATTTTCATCATCAAGTGCTGCTTGTGTGCTTGTGGAACTCGAAATATTCTTGAAGAAACAATTGAACAGTGTAGTTTTATTGCATGGAAGTGTTTCTTGGATCATCATCTTGATGAAATCTTTTGTGGGAAAGACTCCAAATGAATAATTATGATTTTTTACTTGATTAGTGCCAAATCTGTTGTGTTAATCTTACAGTTTAGATTATTTACGGTTTAACTTTTGGTCTAATACAAGTTTAATGCTTTAATATACAATGCTATATAAATAAATAAGAAGAGTTAAGCATGACACAAATTAAAATTCTTCACACCTTCAGCAAATGTTTTTCTGAACTTTTTTCTTAACAGATTTTTCCAAATCCCACCTTTTCATTCCAGTTCATAATGAAAATGCATTTTGAAATGTTGAAATGGGAGCTATGAAAAGATTGAACAACAACAGCTAAATGGCTGTACTGCACTGACAGTTACTTTGTGCTATTTCTGGTTTTCTACTTGAACATTTATCAAGTGTCTGACCGGCTCTAATAAGCAGCAGCAGGAAGATATCTAAATGCTCCAAATTTCAATGGTGCTTCAATGAGCAACATAAGTCACAAATTTATTTTTTTCTTTCCAGATATCCCACTTCTGCAAAGAAATACTACAGGACTAAGCATATTTTCTTAAAGTCTTGGTTTTGTTGGTTTGTTTCAATTATGCTATAAATAGTATAAATACTAGGAGATCTGTTTGGGTACTGGGTATAAAATGATCATATTTTTATAAACTGCTGGAAGACATTTTTCCTATCTAAACCAGTTTTCCAGCTTTTTCTTCTGGTCTGAATTTTAGTAAACTCAGAACTTCTAGTAAACTTAGAAGCCTTCTTCACAATGCAATTTACCAAAATTTTAAAGAAAAAGAATGGTGAGTAACACTAACCATTTCCACAGTGTAAATTAACACAAATTAAGTGCAAAAGTGCTAAATTAACACAAGTCTTAATGATCTCTGACTTATATTATGCATAGCACCTGCAACTAGAGAAATGTACTACAAAGTAAATGTACAGTATTTAGGCTTATTGTTTTGCTCTCTTTTGGCTCTGCTTTGAAAATTCTCAGGGAAAGGAGAACTACAGATGCTTACTTAGAGACCCAGTTGCTTTGAGCTCCTGGAAATTAAATCCGCAGTGCAGCAATATAAATTATTGTCAAGAAACATGGCACAGTGAGGAATCAGGCTCTATGTTTGGGGTTGTTTTGTTTTGTTTTTTATTATTATTATTATTTTTATTTTCTCTGTGTGTTTTATGCTTTGCTTATATGTTACACTTCTGAGGAAAACAAACACAGCCACCTCAGATTTCCTTCTGACAAGACAGGACAAGTTCAATAACTAAAACAAAATACACGCATTTGTTCAAGGTAGTAACTGGGTCTCCAGCTACGCTAGGGCAGTACCAAGGAGGCACACAGGCAGCTCCCCCATGGTATATTCCCTGGCTGCACAAGCTCAGCTCGCACCAAACCACAGACTTTTACTTTGTCCCTTCAGATGGAGCTCAAGAAGCAAAGACAGGGTTATCTCCCACATGGCACAGTCCCCGATACCACTGGCTCCGCGTAGAGAAAAAAAAAATACATACTTTTTCATGTCGCCCTTTCCTCAGGTTGAGATGAAAAGACTTTTCCAATGCTAAAACCTTCCACACAGTATGATGAAATGAAAAAGAGTCAAAAGGAAATGGAAAAGGACTTGTATTTTAATAACAGCCCCCAGCAAAAGAAAGAAAGAAAAGACACAGCACAGGTCTCCAAAACAGCAGTGTGTTTTGTCATTAAGCATAACAATCTGGAATTTGAGATGCTTATCTAAAGTACATTGCCATTCAAGATTTGTTTTCACCTTTTTTTCCAACATGACTTTGTACCAGATGCGGGTGCCCAGTCGCTGGCAGTGGGGCCTGCAGGGCGGCCCCTGTGTGGAGCGGCCGGGGCTGCCCGGTGCCGGACACAGCCGGTTCCAGCCGGCTCCAAGGGCCCCACCGCAGGGCACAGCTGAGCCCCTCAGCCACGGGCGGGCGCCTCGGGGAAAGCCTGGGTAAGAAAGGGCAAAGCGCTGCCCGGCAGCCAGGGCTGAGGGAAACGGGGTGAGAAACAGCCCTGCGAGCTGTTCACTGGGAACCTGGGAAAAGGAGGAGGAGAGAGGTTTCTCACTATCCAAACTATTTTAATTGGAAAAAAATTAAATTAGTTTTCCCCAAGCACAAGACCTTGAGTATCCGGCAAGTGGCCTGATTCAGACATCCCCATTCGCTCTCCGTTTCACTGTTTCCAAGCTGTTGGATTCACTGCTAAGAAGTTTAGGTGAAAGGAAGCATCACAGCCATGCATTTAGGCTGTCTGAATATAGAAGGAATGGTTCATCCCTTCAAACTACAAAAACGAGAGTCACTTCCATGTCCTGTGACAATTTTATTCGATTTATACTGCATTACAAACTGTTACAGGAATTAAGGATTCCTCCGAAGATATTTTACCAGCTAGGGTATAGCTCATACTGCCCTAGTTTTTGCTGATGTCAATCTATTTCCTTTGCTGATGTGCACAAGGTCATTTAGTTCTGGAAAGATTAAATCAAATGATAATATGAACTAGTGTAAATGGCTGGTAGGGCTGTAAGTGGGTTTGTATGGCCTGTCTACAGGGATCTCAGGATCCAGTTAAAGTTAGGATAAATTTTAGCTCTAATGAATCAGGAATCAGGCATAGTTCATGAACCAGGGCTGCTTATTATTAATTATTGATATTACAGCTCCATATATAGGTCCAAGCTAATAAGAGAGTTTCATTGTGCCGTGTAACTACACCTACCAGGAAACGCTCCTTCTCTTCAGCCTTGCAGTTCAAATGGAAAGATAGTTAAAGGTTAAGGAAGAAAGAAGGAGAAAAAAATAAAAAATGCACTCAGAGGTAAAAGTACTTACACAAGACCATACTCCAAGGTCAACGGTAGAAACAGGGAGAGAACCAGCTTTTTTAAGCCTTAGCGACACGAGATTCACACTGAGCCCAAATGTTTTTGCCACACGTGAACATAAGCAGGAACAGAGATCCCCTCCTGCCTCAACCATTAATTGTATTATGACCCTGAAATCTCGAACACCTCCAAACGTACACACAGCTTCTTCAGGTTGCTCCCTCTTCTTCTGCTAACTCCAAATTAGTATTCTGCTGATGGTTTCTTCCAGTAAAAATTATCCTTCCTCTAAAACAAGATAGGCAAACCAAACATATTACAGCATAAACTGAAAATAATGCAAATGCTTTAGCTGCTCTGGAGAGGGGAAAAAAGCAGGTGTGTCCTGTATGTACTCTTGGTAGGGACAGCCAGAGATCGGCACAGAGGACAACAGGTGTATCTGCATGTGTCACACTCCTCTTTTTCCTTGTGGATCCATCTAGCCAGATCTAAAGCCAGCCCAGCCACATCGTTTCATCCCATTGAGGAAACTACTGTGAAGTCATAAATTCGATCTGTTACCTTCTAGAGTCACAGTTTTGTCACTGACTTTTGTAGAAACTGGATCCACGATGGAGAAGGATGATTTAGCACATAACACAGTGAATAGCTTTTAACCTGATACTTTGTAATTTAATAAAGTGTCTGTGCAATATTTCTAAGTTGACGAGGGCAAACCCTGTTAGGATTGAATTTTTAATTAAAATTGTTACTGCCTCTTTCCCCTTTTGGTGTCAAACAGATCATTTACATTTTCAACATAATTTCCTTTAATATCTAAATAAATGTTCCACTTAATGAAAGCATTTAAGTAACTTTTTAATGAAAAAGTGAAATATAATATATAGGGCTGAGACCAATTTTCTTGAATTTTAACACACATATGGAACATGTTATGAGCTAAGGAAAATATTTTGAACCTGATGGGCTGTAAATTACAACCCTTGGTGTATATTCAATTTTTAATTAATTTTCTTAGTCATTCTCCATAATCCTAATAGCTGCCTGAAAAAAATTTTAGATGCCTTGGGGCAGGTTGGGGGGGTGGAGGGGATCATACATTTACATTTCTGAGATGTTTAACAAAAACTTTATAGCCAACAGTTATAAATAAAGAACATAAAATATTTCAAAATTACTCAGTAGAAAGTCTGTTCAGGCTATACTTTTCTGTAAAGCAAGGGCCTTTTTTTCACTCCATTACTATAGTTAGAGATTTATGCTTTCTTAACATCCTAAAATAAACCAGCAAAGAAATATGCACTCTTCCATTGCATTTCTTATGTTAAAATTTCATGTTTAAAAATATCACTACAGTGATTAGATAAAGAATATAATATACTATTTACCAAAACAGTCATATTAGGCCACAAAAGTGGCTTAGATGTTTAAATGGCTTACATACCAAACTGTAATTAGGGATAACTCAAGTCTTTCTTTTTTCTGTTCAGAAATTCTACTTCATCCAAAACCTATGTAAACTCTAAAGAAGCATACAATATAGCTGCCTGATTTCTGAAAAGGTATAGTTTTGGGTTTTATTGGAGGTTTTCCCCTTGGCTGATGTCATATCTTCATCGGACGGAATGTTTTTAATAGCTATTTCTATCTAATTACATTTTAGAAATAATGTATCTTCAGAATTTTATTGTAAACTTATTTTATTGTTTAAGACAAAAAATAGCTTGCAAAAGAATACAGGGGATTTTTTTTTCCACCAAAGGACATATAGCATACAAAGATTTCTAATAAGCAGCATAGTAAGTTAGTTCTCTGTATAGCATAACTTAATGTGATACATGCCTTCAATTGATGATATTTTAGTGATCCAGAGCTTGCTAGCTAGAGTTTACAACCTGTACATTTCACCTAGCTTTTCAGGTTCACTTCACACAAATACCATGATTCCAGATGAACTGCATGCAAACAAGTTCTTCTTCATCTTGAATAGTGCAATATCATCTGGGGACCAATTAAATTGACCTCTATGTGCCAAGACTAAGACCAGGGTTTCCTTTTCCTTTGACTGTAAGATAAAGATGTGAGTGGTCAAGTATCTCATTGCCATAAAGATGTATCCTTTGGGCATACATTGGAACTGTATGCATAATGAATGCAGTTATCAAGAACATCCAAGTCTCTCAAAAGAGCTGAACATTTTATTGCATTTTAATAGGCCTTCATGTTGTGACTAAAAAAACAAAAAATACTTTTCCACCTGGGGGTTCCTAAACATCTTAAGCAACAGAAGCTATTCAGTTGCCCACACTTGGGTCAGGACCAAAGCAGTTTGCTTAGCCCACCTCCAAGTGCCACAATTGCCTGAGCAAAGTTGTTGTGTCTTTACCTTAAAAGGAGTTACCAGCACTGGGCCAGTCTGACTTTTGCACAAAACTAGCCTTTGGTGCAAGCAATCTGCAGGACAGTTTGGGTCCCTCTGGTTTTCAAAACCCAACTGTGCAAAACTGACTGACAAGGATATTTAGAGAACAGATCACACTGTGGATGATATATTACATTCTGAGAATAAAATATTTTAGAAAGGGTAGAGAAATTATCTTGGATGTTACGAACTTCTTTATTGAGTATCCGGAACTACAGAACAAATGTTGAAAGAAAGAATCAGTAAATGACAAACGGAACAAAAAGCAAACATGGTTTTAGCACATGTAGGTTGTGACATTTATCTGATATCTTTCTTTGAAAA
Source organism: Aramus guarauna (assembly GCA_013400195.1). NCBI lineage: Eukaryota > Metazoa > Chordata > Aves > Gruiformes > Aramidae > Aramus > Aramus guarauna. Next base: position 28,605 of record VXBL01007153.1, read on the forward strand.
AAATCAAGGACATTTCTTTGATAAGGATAGAGTAGGAAAATCTATTTAACTTAGGAAGGGAACAAACTAAATAAGAGACAACAGTAGTTCACATTAAAAAGTGGTGTATCGGTCTCAAAGGCAATTACAAATAAAGTTTCTAAAGGGTTGGTCTTAGGTTCTGACTTAAACATTCCAGACCCTGGTACTAAATTCAGCCTGCTAATTCTGTTGATCATGTAAAGTAGAGATACTGTCAATACAGGAAAAGATCAGAAACTTATTCTGAAGGAAAAAAAAAAAAAAAGACAAAACCTTGAGGACTGGAACAAGGAAATGGCATGAGATGTCATAGCAAAGTGCAAGGTCATGCTTTTGGGGATTAATAACAAGAATTTCCTCCTTCACATGGGAAGTCATTAGTTGGAAATGTCAGAGGAAGAGCAAGATCTAGGTGTATTAGTCAATTATAAGATTACTATGAACCATCACTGTGAAGTAGCCATGAAAATGTCAAAAGCAATCCTAGGATTTTTCAGGCATGGTATTTCACAAAGAAATATGGAAGTATTAATGTCATTGGAGCAGGCACTCCTAATATATCAACTGGAATGCTGCATATAATACAGGTCCATCATGTTCGAGGAAGATGTATTGAATGTCAGGTGTATTCTGCTGAATGCTAAACCTGAGCTCACTGCTAGCAAGCCTACTTACCACTGCTGTGAAGTCCCCAGTCAGGCACTAGCATCAACTGTGAGGTTGAATTTGTTACTCCCAGCATCCTTCTCCTCTTTTTCCTTTATGGAGGCCAAATTCTGAGATAGTCTGATTGGAATGTTATTAACTGCAGTCACTGGACAACGCTGCATAAACATGACGTGGAATGGGGGCAGAGAGGAGCCACGTCAACACTCATTGGAGTAGAGAGCTTCTTTTGCAGGAGGACCCTAAAAGATCCTGGGTCAATTAGCCTAGAAAACCTGGTGCTGTGATTGGACACATTAAATCAGTTCATTCATTCAAATGAATGAAATTAATATAGCATGTTTTAAATCTGAAAGTGGTCTTCCTTACAGAATTAGATCTTTCAGTTTCCAAACCCCTTTTTCCACATGTATTGCCCCTCCTGTCACCTCACCACACACAGACTTAGAGTGAGCAGACACCAGGCTGCCTTGTAATTTTGAATTTTAAAGTTTGACATTTATAAAGCTTTTGGTTGTACAGTTGACCCAATGAAATATGGTAAAAGCTGCATTTTCCAATTGGATTTAGCTATATCACATTGCATAACAGCTGGCATTAAAACGTCACCATTGTTTTCTTTATTTAGTATCTTCTTCCAGCCTTAAGTCTACTCAAACACCCACACAAAGTAGGTAAAAGTGACTGCAAAATATGAAACTTGTTTTAGGTTTTATCTTTGCACACATAATTTCGAAGGAGTATCAGCCTCCTCATAGAAGGAATTTACAGTGTGTAACTGTAACTTTAGATTAACTTAAAATGTTTGACTTCTGGAAAAATACCCACCAACCAAAACATTTGCCACAGCTAGAGAGGTTGAAAATGTCTGGGAATTTAAGCTAGAAGGCTAACCTTCATCACAATGTAGGCATGGCCCAAATAAAATAACTGGGACCTGTGCCAATGTATTTCAGGAAGAATTTAAGTCAAATTACTTAGTATTTACTAACAGCAGATGTTAAATTTGAATAATTTGCAGTACCTTAAATTAAAGTTGCAAGGCTTCAAGTGAGATACTTGTGAACTACGCTGCTTTAGTATACATGTGGCACTAATTAATCTCTCAAGACTTTGTTCTTGAGTTCGCACTAGGCATTAAAAAACCTTGGATGAACTCTTTCGGAAGCACATTTTTACTGCCTCCAAAGTCCTGAGCAGGAATTTGGAAGAAACTTTCTTCAGACCCGCCAACAGTAGTGATGGAGGTCAATGCGCTAATCGATATTCCCAGATCCTTATGGCTCTACATATGAAAGTATAGAAGAAAAATTTTTCAAAATAAGAAAAAAGCTTCACTTTGGGAAGGGAGAAGGAAGATAATACTGAATTGGAAATTAATGGTGTTTTCCATGTGGGCTGTAGAGTTCCACAGGAAAATGTAGGTCCCTCCTATTACAGGCACCGAACAAACTTTGGTTCTTAGGCACGGTTCCTATTATAAAAAACCACAGCACAAGAGCTTGAAGCAGGAGCAATCACAACTGCAATTTGCAACATATTCTTATGGTAGACAGGCACAGTAACCAGAATAACAGAGTTTCACAGCAGTTTAGGGAAGAAGAAGGTGAAGAAGAAACAGGATTCTCTCAAACAGGAGGGTTCTGCAGTCAGTCTTACCATGTGGTCCCATTACACTTGGTGTATACACTCACAGTTCCTCAAGTCAGGTTCTTGCGTAGGGCATAAGCACCCACACAACCACAGGTTGCCTCACCACTACACTTGGAAGCCTAGCTGGGTCAGCTGTATTAACATTGCTATTAATAGGCCTGAGAAAAAAAGTGATTATGCACATAAGAACTATTTTAATTGCACGACTGTACTCTTCACTAGTGCAGATCCATAATTACCAAAAACCCCTTCCATTAATGATTCAGGTCAAAGCATTTAGCCATAGTATTTTCCATATTCCATTCCTAGCCATTATTTCATAAAATCTACTCTGATTTTCTTAGTAAACCATTCTATGAACCTTCAAATTTCTTCCACTACTAATACTCCTACACTTTCCATCTGCTAACATTAACTTTACTGCTGATATTAAAGAGACAAAGGTAATAAGCTTTCTAATAGAAGAGTGAAGTTAGATTATTTAACTTTGTCATTGATTTTTTTTTTTTTTTGTCTTCAAATTCAGGAAGGATTGAGGGCTGTAATAAACAATTTACACTGTGTAATTAGGTTTAGAATTTGCTATAGGAATATTAGATGAATGAGGATAGGAATACTTTCAATAGTTTAGTTTGTTCTATTGTAACAGAGCAGAATGTTATGCAGCATCTTCACAATTATATTCCATGCAGGTTAATGTTTTCTTGTACATAATCTCTGCTTCAAACTGATTAAACAATGACAGCAGTAAAAAATTCTCAACTATTTGCATTTTCTGCATTCTGTTTAAATTTATGTAGCATCTTTGTGTTGTTAAATGATAGGCCCTGTCAGAGGTTAAAAAAATTCTTTTTATGGTAAAGGGATCTCAGTTTTAAAATACCTAGTGAGATTTTGGCTGAAAAAAATGTGCGTGCAGCAACAGCATTTTGATTCTGTTACCTAATCATACTGAACATAAAATCTATTTCTGTAGACCCTCATTCTGGTCCACTGTCATTCAGACACCAGACTAATGAAGACTGAGAAAAATGGCTCCATTTTTTAAATGATGCAAACAGACCAGCATGTTTTAATGTAGTAAAATCTTGTGAAGGAAGGCATTAAGAGAACAGCATCAAAACACAGAGTACTTGCATCAAAGACTAAGATTTTAGGAAGGCAAAATGAGGGTAAAAAAATAGAACAAAACCAAATTTCAAAATAAATAGTTACAAAAATAGCTTCTGTTTCTCAGCTTATTTTAGCTACAGTTTGATTGTCAAAATTGCTGTTGTAATATCAGATGTGCAAAACAAGGAATGTTTCTTTATGAAGTGTACTCTTAACGGTTAATTTCACTTGAGCTCAGATAAGCTTCTGCTAGCCACTTTGGAAGATTTCTATTAAATGTCATGCATAATTACCTAAAACTTGTAAAAATTTATAATCATCATACTTTTGGATGCTTTCAAGATTCTGGAGAACCTCTCAAGCATTACTAGTCTGCTACTCAGCTTTCCTGTTAAGCAGCCAGCTGCCTTGAAATTCAATAAAAAAAATGTTTTTCATTCATTTTCCAAGTAATCAATTAAAACTTGAACAAAAATATTGAATTGACTATGAAGAAATGTGGCTGCTACATTCCATAATAAAATATGGTAATTTAGCATGGCCTGTAATTGAGGTTGGTTTTCTTAAATAACATACTGCAGAATTTTCATTTGAGGAGAGGTTGTTTGTTTTTACTTTCCTTCTGTAGGATTAAGAAAACCACTGTATCTGATTATTAACAAAAAAATACTGTTTTAAGTAAAATGGCCAACACTGTGAGCAATGTCATCATAGTGGTATCTCTCAATGGCTGTTTTACAAACCAGTTATACCAAATTTCTCATGTGTCCAAACTGATCAACTGCTAGTTCCTCTGGTCTCAGCTGACATGTAGTTAATAAACTGTGTGTATGAATCCCATTTACATGGCTGAATAAAGCCTGGCTGACCAGGCTGCATTTTAATAGAGGTGTAAGGCTCAGTGTCAAGAAAAGAGCTGTACAAAAGTTTAAGCATTGCTCTAGAAGGCAAAAAATACTATTTTGTCTCAAAATAGCTTACTAATAGCAATAGATTAGTAATATATTAAAGAGTTAATATGCTATTCAAAGAATGGGTATTACAAAGTCTTAAAGAAATTAAGAATAAAAAAGAAGTCCGAACAGTTAGGTGAAGAGGATGTTTTAACCTGAGTAAAAACTCATGTTGTATTCAATTTAAGTGATTATATGTAAACGTAAATCAATGACCTCTCCAATGACAGAAAATCTAAATTTGTGATGCTTACATAAAAAGTAAATCACTAGTGCTGTAGTTATACTAAAACCCACAAAGATAATGTCTTCTGGATAGTACACAGGGTGAACAACGTCCTAATTTTTGGGAGAAGGAGCAGTAGAAAAATGTCTTTTTCTTTATTTCTCTGTATCTGTCTCTATAGTATTTTCCATATTTAAATATAATTGTTTTATAAATAAACTGTATTTTTACACTTACTTTGTACGTTGTGTTACACTTACTTACCATGGCCTTCAAGGTGACAAAAATTGCTCTGAGAGAATATGAGGCAATGCAGTACTTTGGGAGTACTTTGTCTTCACCCTTCCTCCTTGTCCATTTTATCTCTTGGTGGTTTGATAGATACTTCATCGGTGCCTTGCCTTTATCATGAATTAGAAAGCATGAGAATGTATACTTCTCCAATATGTAGATTTTTCAGACTACCTCACATACTATGAAAAAACAATTTTAAAAGTCAGATCTGGAAGGGAAAACAATATTACAGGTGATGCCTCCAATTTTCAAGTAGTGGCAATAATAAACAATGCTTTCTTTTACGTGGAGAAGTCTTTTAACTCAAGCGTGTCACAGTTTAGCTCTATTCACAACAAGCCTTGGATTTCATTAATTGGCTCCACAAAAAATTGTAGTTCTCACTAAGGATTTTTTTAAATTGAAAAGTTTTCAATAGACACCACACAACAAAGATCCTCAGGGTCAACACTAGACCCAGTTTGGGAGATTACTGGGGCAAAGAAAGCTCCTAGCTCTACAGCACATGGCCCTATCCTAACTGCAGGCCAGGACCTTCTTCAGGTATTCAGTACTCCAAGCCACTGTGTGGTTGGGGCTGCACTGTAGGCTGCTGAACACCCAAAGAGAAGGCATGTAACCAGACCTGAGACTGGGCTCAGAAACTGATTAGACATCTCAGCCTCTCATTTGCATAATGTGATTGTCTCTCCGCTGCTGCCACCCAAAATCATTCTGAAGTATTTGTCAAAATGTTTTGCCGTGTTTTCACTTTTCTCGGGCTAGATGTGCAATACTGTTTAATCCATCACCCTGTGTTTGCCTCGATCATCGTCATGCCAAGCTGCTGTGCAGTGATGTCTTCCTGAGCTGGAAGACAGAGACGGGGAGCAGAATGAAGCTCCCATAATGCAAAGAGAAATGGTTAGCAACCTGCTACAACACTTAGACACACCCAAGTCTATGTGGCCGGATGGAATCCACCCAAGGGTCCTGAGGTTGCTGGAAGAAGTGCTCACCAAGCCACTTTCCATCATTTATCAGCAGTCCTGGCTAACTGGGGAGGTCCCTGTTGACTGGAGGTTAGCAAATGTGATGCCCACCTACAAGAGGGGGTGGAAGGAGAATCCGGGGAACTACAGGCCTGTCAGCCTGACCTTGGTTCTGGGGAAGGTTATGGGGCAGATCATCTTGTTTGCCATCACACGGCACATACAGGACAATCAGGTGATCAGGCCCAATCAGCATGGGTTTATGACTAACCTGATCTCCTTCTATGACAAGGTGACCTGCTTAGTGGATGAGGGAAAGGCTTGTAGATGTTGTTTAGCTGGACTTTAGTAAAGCCTTTGACACCATTTCCCACAGCATTCTCCTGGAGAAACTGCCTGCTCATGACTTGGATGGCTGTATGCTTTGCTGGGTAAATACCTGGCTGGATGGCCATGCCCAGAGAGTTCAGGTGAACGGACTTAAATCCAGTTGGTGGCCAGTCACAAGTGGCGTTCCCCAGGGCTCAGTGTTGGGGGCAGTTCTCTTTAATATCTTTATCAGTGATCTGGATGAGGGGATCGAGTGCACCCTCAGTAAGTCTGCAGATAACATCAAGTTGTGAAGGAGTGTTGATCTGCTTGAGNGGACGGAACTGGGGTTCTTTAGGCCAGAGCAAAGGAGGCTGAGGGGAGACGTTATTGTTCTCTCTCACTACCTGAAAGGAGGTTGTAGTGATGTGGGTGTTGGTCTCTTCTCCCAAGTAACAAGCGATAGGATGAGAGGAAATGGCCTCAAGTTTTGCCAGAGGAGGTTTAAGTTGGATATTAGGAAAAGTTTCTTCACCAAAAGGGTTGTCAAGCACTGAAACAGGCTGCCCAGGGATGTGGTAGAGTCACCATCCCTGAAGGTATTTAAAAGACACGTAGATGTGGTGCTTAGGGACATGGTTTTGTGTTTGGACTTGGCAGCATTAGGTTAATGGTTGGACTTGATGATCTTATAGGTCTTTTCCAACCAAAATGAATCTGTGCAGCGGGAGTGCTCCTTGTGTGCGAAGCACTTCAGGTTGAATTCCAGGGGGCAGTCAACTTCCAAACCCTTAAAATACCAGGTCAGAATCAGTTGCAAATTCTGTTTCACCAGAATACCTTCCTTGACTTCAGGAATACAATCAAGTACTGAAATGGATCTTCTGTTTCATTATAACCCATTACCTGGTATATAACACAAAACTGCAAATGAAAACTCCAGTAAAAATGTGGGGTTAGGGTGGTCTGAGCTGTTTAGATAACCTCACAGATTGCATTATGCTTCTGCTGTCCCAAGGACTGGTTCTCCCCACTCACTGCTCTTCTCCTTTTTCATTCTCAGATATAGAATGAAGCTATTCCATGAATTTGTCTTTAAATTACGGTAATCTGTTGCCCGATTCTGATTATGGAAAGTGCCACAACATGTGAGCAGCTTTTACACAAGGAAACACAGAATTCCAGCTAGCAATGCATTTTTCAGGGGAAAAGTAAGCTTTAGAAAATGTTTTACTCTGACTAACAAAAGACACATGACAAAAAAAATCTTAAATGACTTGCTAGTTCTAGCAGAGAAAGAAGGATATCTGAACACCTCCCTGTGTGCTTTTGTTTTGTGCCCTAGGATATACCAGGCAACCTACTTCTCATATTTTACCAGCTTATTTAGAGGGGTATAATGCATCAGCAAGCAAATGCAGTGTCTTCCAAAGCCTGATGTTGTGCAATGATAGCAACTTGAAATCACAGTATGTCACTTTCTTGTATGATATTATTCTACATAACTATGAACACACTCCCTGATCTCAGCTACAATATACAGGGAACTGCACTTCCCTTGAACATCTGCTGACAACTAAAATATTGAATGGAAACACAAAGCACTCACTGTTGTGGGTTGGAGCTAGTCAAACAGATCAAATGCAAATTGAATATTTCTTGTAATTCTCTCTCAATATTTAAATGTGGGGGGGG
>VXBL01007153.1:46200-76119 GCA_013400195.1 Aramus guarauna
TCCCTCCTTCCCTCCTTCCCTCCTTCCCTCCTTCCCTCCTTCCCTCCTCCCTCCCTCCTTCCCTTGCCAGACAGCATGGGAGCTCCAGGTACCTGACCAGGCTGCAGTCAGGGACAGAAGGGAAAAGAGGACAACCCTGAAGTACCCTTTGAGCTACCTCTTCAAAATCAGATCAGTGGAGGGGTTGCAAGCTACATCAGGAAGGGAGTGGGGTGGGGGGAGAATAAACAAACAAACAAAAAGACTTCTCACCCTTCTAAATTCCCTATAAGTCCCCTGATTCTCATCCCTTCCTCACAGCCTCTGCCGATGCTCCTTCCCCCTTTTTTCTCAACTACCCATCCACTTGCCCTACCAGCCTGAAAATCTCCACCCNTGTGGTGACAGAGAGAAGGAACCCTTTCCCAAACACAGCAGTGACTACCCTGTCAAATTTGTAGCCTGTCATGCATACACCCCCTTCCCCTTTCTTGTCTTGTCATCCACCCCATTCCTTCCTTCCTTCCTTCCTTCNTCCACCCTCTCCCTCACCACTACCACTGCTGTTAAATTGATTTTATACACACTGTTGAATGCTGCCTCTTTAGGGATCTACAATGCAGAGAGGACTTTAAATCCTGTGTTTAAGGTAGAAAGAGATTTGCTGCTGCTGCCACCTATCCTCAATGCAAGAGGGATCATACTACCATTTTCCTCATTTCCTGCCCTACCGCTGCCTTAACTAGGAGCTTACATTTTATCTCACTAATCTTAATTCCAGAGTGCTGTATAAACATCTATGTGTATGTGTAAAAGGGAGTATGAATTATGCCTTCCTGAAAAAGCAAGAAAACTGTCATAACTAATATTTCATCAAAACCAAAACCACTTCCATGCAAACCAGTCCCTGCTATTAGGGAAACAAATGCCCCATGAGTTTTTTTCCCTGCTAGGAATCCGTACATGCACAGAGCCAGTTGTGCTCTTTGAGCTGAATCCTACTGAAATTGGGAGAGGGGGAAGTGACACCACATGGAGGGAAGAAGAAAAAGAATTCCCACAAGGTATTAGTGTCATGTTTCCAGTTGCTGTATCAAATCTACCTGGCATTGACACTTGCCCCTTGGAAAAACTCTCGCAGGAATTTAAACACATCCATCCCACTGAAAAAAGCTTCAGTCTGAAATACACTATGACATTCAACCCAAGTACATTAAAAGCTGATCCATACTGTAAAAATGTTATGAACAACAACAGCAGCGGCTATAAAAATAAAACTAAAGATTGTACCTTCGTTAGAAGGTATATTTAAAAATAATTTAGGATATATTTCTCATTATATTATTACTTAATATGATATCAGAAATCTCATTAGTGACTGGGCACTTGCCGTATGCATAAAATTAAATGCATGTGTAGGTTTTTTCCAAGATTAGGATTTTTATCATGTCCAAATACAGGTCTATGCTGTTTTAACTGTATGAAGTTAGAAAATAATTTCAGTTGCAAATAGTGGTGAGTAGGGAGATTATGTACAGGCAAGGCCTTGGTCTTTACTGACTTCCTTTTTCCTTGATTAGGGACTCAGAGTTTTCCTATACTTAAAAAAAAGGACACATTAACAGATATTCATGCACACCATTTGACAATAGAGCTAAAATTCTTATTGCACAATAGCAAAATACTGTCAAATTATACACAACTTTCCCCAGGAGATTTAGACTTGTAAAGAAATGGTGAAGAAGAGAATTATCCATGGCATATTTTACAGAACACATTCTTAAGCCTGACAGCAAGCTATGGTCGTTTTATTTTCCTTGAATGCCTTCCTGGAGTACCGCACAGTGGGAGATTGGACCTAAATTGTTCAGTGTCGCTTTGGCAGACAGTGCTGACAATGTGATCTTCCTCAGTGGACAGTGATTTTTATGCTATGTAATCTAATAGCGACAGCAGGCACAGTAACAGCAGGTTTTCTTTCTGGCATGGGGCAATACAAGACAGTTTGTACTGGGGATGTCTGAAGTAGTCCATTAGGTCATTAAAAAGAAATAGTAAAAACATATGCAAAAAAAAATCCAGACATCAAATAATGAAATAGTCTTTAAACTGGTTGGTGAGGATGAAAGCAAGAGGTAACATTGCGGACTAGCATTATTAGAGAGATTCATAAGAGGCATGGACATGAGATCATTGTAATTACCCATGTAAATAGAATAATGTATTGGGTTTGCGTGGCAGAGGAGGGGCCTGTGGGGGTGGCTTCTGTGAGAAGCTGCCAGAAGCTTCCCCCATGTCCGACAGAGCCAATGCCAGCCGGCTCCAAGAGGGACCCACCGCTGGCCAAGACCAAGCCCATCAGCAATAGTGGTAGTGCCTCTGGGAGGACAGAATTAAGAAGGGGAAAAAAAACCCACAAGGAGCAATTGCAGCTGGAGAGAGGAGTGAGATGTGAGAGGAACAGCTCTGCAGACATCCAGGTCAGTGCAGAAGGAGGGGCAGGAGGTGCTCCAGGTGCCAGAGCAGAGATTCCCCTGCAGCCCGTGGCGAAGACCGTGGTGAGGCAGGCTGTCCCCCTGCAGCCCATGGAGGTCCATGGTGGAGCAGATATCCACCTGCAGCCTGTGGAGGACCCCACACTGGAGCAGATGGATGTACCAGAAGGAGGCTGTGAACCTGTGAGAAGAGCCCGCACCAGAGCAGGTTTGCTGNGGGCAGTGACAGAGCGGCTTTGGGGGGCACCTGGCCTCCAGCCAGGGTCAACCCACCACGAATAAAAAGATGGTTCATTGCTGCAAGCAATTCAGAGATTATAGTCTACATCATTAATAGTGCTTCCTGAGGAAGAGCTTTGAAAACATATGTCCTTATCAGTAACCTCAAATCAAACCTGGAATTAAGGTTCTACATTTTAAAAATAATTTGGAAATTCCTTGAGTTATTCCCTGAGTTACTCCCTGAAGAAATGTTATGAATATAAAATCACTCATATCAAGAATGTAAGCCTGATAGTATAAAAAAGGTGGGTAGTGTATAGAAGGTGGTAGAAATAGCAGAAATGCAGTACGAAAATTACAAGATGAAATGTTATCAAAGGATACTAAACCTTGCTTGGATTTTATTTAGCACCTATTTTTCCTTGTTAACAGGACCTTTGATGAGTGCACTCGCTGTGTTATTTCACTGGTGCTCTGGACTACACACCCAGGGTAGGAGGTTTTGCCAGACTTTCCCAGCAGTACATCATTGGGGTTGCCTAATTAGTTAAATCGCAGGGATGCACTACCTCGAGGATTAAAGTGCCTGGGCATCTTTGTAAAATACAAAGCCAAGAACCATTCCTTTTATTCTAAGTAAAATTAATAAAGTCGCAAAAGGCTTTTTTAGTGTCCCTGCTGGAAGTTCCTACTTGAGCTGAAATGTGGGAAGCAGGTGAGTCTAGGAAAGCTCTGAATCTTACAGACAGCTTGGTTCCACTCGTGACAGGGGAAAATGAGGGGTTCTGGAGGCACTGGAGCAGCCCTGCTTATGTTTCTTCTTTGAAGGTTAAGATGCGTTAAGGGAATATAGCTGGTGACTTTGCTGTCTGTGTTCTGTCGGCTAACGAGAACTTTGTAAACAGATAAGAAACTCCAGAAATACTTTTTTAGTTAGTACTTAGCGTTGCTTGCTTTATCTGCCTGTATGACTATGGCATTCTTAAAGCTATTTAGTATTTCTATAGCACTATAGAACAAACAGAAATAATATTAAAAGCTCACATTTTAATGTGAAACGGTCTACACTGGGAAATCACCTACTTCATAATAGACAGAACTTAGATCTTAATGACAGGAGGGAAAATCAAATAAAAGCATATGTCCTTATCAGAAGACTGAAAGCAAATGCATAAAAAATATTAATTCAAGTTATTTAGAAATCATGCTTCATTTTAGTCTTTGAGTGATAATCGTCTAGATTGACACTGAGTAACTGTCCTTCGAATAAGACAAGTCCTCTATTAACCTTACATTTATTTTTAGGTCTGCCAATCTGAGAGCACTGGAATGACACCACAGAAAAAAGTCTAAGAATGCTGCATTTGCACATCTCTTCTGTTGTTGATAGTCCAAAGGGTAAAAATCATTTTCTAGGACACTGTGTGATTGTTAATGTGCAGACAAACGTAGCAAACATGTTTTCTTCCTTCTGGCAGCGTTAAACAGACAGGAAAATGTCCAGGAAGTATACTCTGATACTTGCACTGAAGACTCACCAAAACAGTGCTTAATAGGAAATGAATCTTTATGCTTTTTAATCTGTTAGTCTTAAACAAGCATAATTGAAATCTTCTGTCTGGAATACAAACAGGCCATGTTTTACCTCAGTAAGCAGACATGATTACTGCTGCTCTGTCGAAGCCCTGTTGCTTAACTGTCTTGGGCTTTCAAATCAAATTATACATCCTCTCCCTCCACTGCACTGAAAGACGATAAAATAAACAAGGCAGTCACAAAACACACTCTCATTTTTTCCCCATTGGTCTGGCAGAATCCAAAGGAGGATGAGGTTGAAAAAGAGAGTGGATAAATCCCCTCTGGACCCCCTGTATTAGATAAAGCCAGCTAACAGAGAGAGAAGTGATCGCTTTACAGCAGAGATGAACTTCTCGCAGGAAGTTTGATAAATTGACATCATTCCAGGCAATTTGAGGTAATACAATCTTCATGTCGGAACAGTGTAATTACTAGATATGTTTCCAGCATTCAGAAACACTCTGTATCAATCACCATGAGCAGTTTTAGCAACCATTTCTTTCAGGGGAAAAAAAAAAAAAAAAGGAAAAAAAAAAGGAAGAGGGAAAAGAAAAGGAGAGATGGAAAGCAAAAGATGGGGAGGGGGCAGGGAATGCTAAACAGTAATTTAGGGATTTTTAAATGGTAAACAAAATAACACAGCTGGAGGAAACATCTGCCACCTCAGTTTGAGGCAACGAAGAGAAGATCTGATGCAAGTGAGATGCTCTCAGCGGGGAGATAGGCTAACCAGGTAGGTGGCTGTGCTCTGGTATAACCTAACCTCATTTCTTCCGTGAATCTGCAGCACTTTTGATGCCGTCAGTATGGTCCTAGACTACTTCTCCTGTCAATCTCTGTAACTCCCAGGCTTGGCACATGGGCATTTCGCCCAGTGATGTGTGGTGTAAAAATAGTGTCCCATTTTCAAGGGAGGTGTGATGGTATGAAAAGAGCAGAACGAGAGAGAAGCACTAGCTGAAACAAATCCATTGTGTATATACACCACAATCTGAGTGTGAGAAGAGAGCTAAGGCTGCCTGTTGGGTAGAACTGCAATAAATGAAAACAGCTTAGCTGTTGCGTTTTTTTTCCCCTCGCCCATACAGGAAATCTTTGCCCTAGTGACGTGCTAGATTAATTCCCAGCAGCATGTTTTCAAATAACTTTTCTTTATTCAGTTCCATATGGGGGGCATGAGGTTAATTTTTCAAGCTACATGTAAGGTTGCAATTATTCATTTTTCATTTATAATGACATTTATCAAAGTGGCAAGAACCGCCACTAAAACATGTACTAATTGACTTTCCTTTATTTATAATGTCAGATAAGAGGCAAGCAACAAAAAATGAATGACTGTTTCATATGTTCTATGCAGAATGTATTTGCAGGAAGACAAATCACTGGAATTTCTTTGAATATTACACTGGTTAACCATGAGCAGGTTCTGGACAGCTGTTCAATAATGTTTTCTGGACTGAGGTCCAGCTGTTCTAATTTCTTAACGAATGGAACTAAGGTCTAAGGTTCCTGGTTCTTCGCACGGCACATTCACGATGGTCCACTTTATCCAGCCCTGCTACTTTGTGTACTGTATGCCGAGGCTGGAGTTTGGCTTGACCATATCTGTAATTTATAAAATTTTGCTTTTCAAAATGAATCACTTTTGAAGATAAAGGTACACCATATGAGACCCACTGTTTGTTATATCGACAGGTATTTTTCCCTCACGTTGCTCTAAATAGAAAGTTATTTAGATCATGAGCAAACCGCAAATCCGTATCTTGAAAAATATGTTTTGTCCCTCCGTTAAAGACAAAAGTGTAGCTATGATAAGCACTTCAGTTCTGGATTTAGTTTTAAATTCCAAGGTTTACATGTAAACAGGTATGGATCATATTTTTCTGATCAGGATGTTATAAAGCTGAAATCTAATGCCCAAGTTGTGATTCTTTTTCAGACCTGTATCTAGTAACTATGCAACCTTTAAGTCCCAAACAATAAAGTCAATGGTATTGCTGAATTCAGGCTAGATAGTATTAATCTTAAACAAAACAGTATATAAGCATCTGCAACCAACCAGAACAAGTGGAAGGGCTGCCTTTTTTGACTGTTACTTTTTGTAATAAGCCTTTTTGTCTCTCAAGGAATCAGACAAGGATCACTTTGATTTCTGCAGACTCTTTCCTAAGGGAAAGCAAGGACGCTTTCCACTGTATAAAGGATATACGTTTAGTGCAAACTAATCTAAGGGAACTCTTACTCAATTAAGTGATTATATACATATTTTTAGGCACAAAAACTTGGCATAAAAATAAGATTCATCCCTTATTACAACCTTAAATTTATTATCCAACTGGAATTTATTTATGCTGGTTACACAAAGACAGTAATGAAGAAGCCCAGAGCTGTGGACAAGCCTAAAAGAAGGTGACAGGGGATGCTACTATACACAGCAGAATTTTGGCTACATGATGAGAGATGAAGCATTGCTTCATTTAAACATCCAACAAGAAATTATATATATATATATAGACAGATATAAGATCCCAGGAAGTAAAAAGTGTCTATGGCTTCACATACTCACTGAGCTGCATGTTAGTCTACTGCTGGGCTCATGCAGACTATTTTTCAAAGCTTTGATTAAAATGTTTTCTGTGGGACTTCACACAGCTGTTTAGAGATGTAACTTCAAAATGGCTAATAGGAATACCAAGAAAATTAATAAGAACTTTTCTGCAAAGAGTAAAAATATGCTAGAATTTTCAACAGAGTTATGTCCTAACTCATGTACATATAAATTATAACAATATATAGCAGACGGTGTGGCCACAGTGAAAACTTTTCTTCACATTTGCCTACATCATGCAGGCTGTACCTCTACCTTTATTCTGCCACATGCATAGAGTTTCATCTTTATAATGCTAACCAACAAATAAATGTTAATACAATCTCTGGCTATAAATGCTTTATATATTCCTAAAGAAACTGAGACACTCTGTATTGATATTGCCCTGGATAAGAAAGTATCTTTTATTAACTCTAATCTCTTCTAGCTTCTTAGTTAATCTCTGTATTTTAGGCTGTTACATAGACTATCTTGTGCTTATTGTTCCTTTAAAGTGATTAGAAAATTAATTTAGGTGCAGGGACAAAGCTTTACATAAAACACAGCAACAGTAGGTGCAATTACATTGAACTAAGAAGTACACAAAGCACTTTGTATTAGTGCCCAGGAGATATGATAGGCATTGAGAACAGAAAATCATGACCAAAGTAACTTATTTCACAATCTCCATTATGTAGTCACATACAGGTACACTGATACATTCACATAATTCTGTGTTCGCATGCATCCCTGTACGTGAATATATTCCAACTCTCCGGTAGTTCTAAACAACATACAGAAATACATCATAATTCAAGAACTAGAAATGTATGTGCTACTTGAATATATATTTTACAAACAATAAACATTTTTTTATTTCATTTTAATTTTTTAATTTTACCATTAAAAATCAACATTGTTTGTCTGTTGTTACATAAAGCTATTAACTGATGAACATACCTGCTCCAATTTTATCAGAATCTTAACACAAGCAAAAAAACCCCCCACCAAACAGTAAAATCAATATTAATGTGTCAACAGAACTCACAGCTTGAAATTTTCAAAGCCATGTCAAAGATAAGGATGTCCAAATGCTTTAAGAATCTTTCTCCAGCACCATCTTTCTAAGATCAGATGAGAGCTTTCTTTTGGGAAGACTGCCTTTTTAGTGAGAAAGATCCAACTGCCCCTGCAAAAACAAATTTACATCAAAATTATGACTAAGTACAGTGTAAACTTTCAGTTATTGGTGAGCCAGAAGGAAGGAAGTTTTAATCTTACTGGTTAAGGATTGTCTTTCCAACATTAAACTACTCTTGATTTTTGTCTAATTTCAATAAAACTCTACACACTTTTGCTGAGATGAAATTCAACAAAGATTGTTATGTAAAAGACAAATTTGCAGAATAAAATAGTTCACTTTGAATTTCCTATTTTGCATCTCTTCTAAATATCAGATATAATTTTATTTACTTCACCTCAACAGTATCTTTACTTTTGAAAAAGCTGAATAAACTTCTGGATAGTCTATAAGTTGCATGTGATTAAAGTATGTAGTCTGTTGAAAACCTAGAAATATTTTCTATTGTATGAATAATATGTCATTTCCTGAAATACTTATATCTTTCTTACAAAAGAGTTGCATTTCAAGCAAAAGAAATTAAGGGACAAAACCATTTGTGTATAAGAGAAAAGAATTAAAACCTCAATGTCTACAGAATCATATATATTTTATGCATTTTTAATATATATGATACACACGTATATTTTTAAATGTGCATTTACATATGTCTGTGTGCATATATATATATGTGCATGTACCTATGTATATTTATAGATATGCACATACATAAGTATATACACATATTATGTTTGCATACATATCCATATATACTTATATTTTATCTGTGTATAAGTGTCTTGATATACATGCATGTGCACTTTACTGAAACAGTTTCATCAAAACAGAAAAAGCCATGTCAAAAAAGTGACAGAAATAGAAACTTCAAGTAATGGTAACTAAAAATAATTGAACGCATGCGGTCGCTCCAGCAGAGGGAAGGACTGAAAAGATTACAGAAGGAACACAAATGGAAGATGACAGAAAAGAGACTATACCATAATAAAAGATTTTAAGAGCTAAATAATGCTCACCTGTTCCCTTTTCTTCTAATGCTACCACAAGGAGCTACTAAATAAAACCAAAGAACCAGATTTAAAATTAATGAAAGAAATTTTTTTGACATCACAAATAACCAGTAATGATCCTTGCCTTATATATGACTTAGATCAAGTGACTGGCCAAATAAATTAAAAATAAGAAACGATGAGGCATTTATATGGTTAGAATAACCACAGTAATGGTAAAATAGTGTATTTTGAAAGATCAAGTATGGGTTTAGAAACCCATATGCTATGGGCAAACTCTTCTATGATAGGATATTACATTTGATAATTCTGATTTTCAAAAGTACATTGAAAGCTGTACTTTTTTCCAGAAATAACCCCCACACACACATTCAATCATATGGAGTTCGTTTTAATGGTAAGGACCCTAACGTGTTATGATAGTGACTAACAATAAAGTGACCAAGTATGACTGTAAGAGCATCTACACAAAAATGATTAAGGGAGAATAATCTCACAATATGATCACAACATAAAAGATTAAGCAACTAATCTAACTTGTTCGTACTATTGCAAGCTAGGTGATGCAAGCATTTTCCCACTTTTATTCTGAGTTTGAAAACAGGCATATGAGTAGAGAGCCATCTAATTTTTTAGAAGACACATGAACTGGATATAATTATCTGGCAAAACACCTTGAGAATGCAAATTAACTTCAACATCATTGTTTCTCAGCTTCAGCTTTTACCTAGGGGACTAATTACTAAATGTTATCAGGGCAATGGGGTTATTATTCCTTCCCATTTCTTGAAAGCCGTGCTTACGCTATCACACAGCACGGATCAACTAGAAGCGCTGTTAGGTTCTGTGATTTGCTTACAGTTTGCACCCTCCCAATAACCGAACCTGTACCCTGCGTGTCCAAGGAGTGACAGAGTCACATACACAATCCATCAAGCTACAGACACCCTCAAGATTTATCCGAGCATGGCTTGCTGCTTGCACTGTGATCAAAAGATGAGCATACTGAAGCCCAATTAAAGCACACGGCAATTAAATGGAAGCTTTTGGAAATAAAACTTCAAAAATAAATCATCTGAAGTTGGAAAGAACACTGAGCGCAGCAGCTGTTACGATCTACATTTTTATTAAACCCTTTAGCACTGAGAGTTTGTCAAGATGGCAATGAGATACATAAGATTTACTACTTAGCTTTAATAAACATTTTAAAGATCCAAGGAGTTAAGAATGGGACATTTTCACATCTACTACATTCATGGGAATTGAGGAAAATATCCCATTTCATATAATTCTTTCAAGTTTTTTTAAAATAGTGTATTTTGATTACTGAAAATGGATATTTTTTTATGCACTTTTTTTAAGAAATATGCATAGATACATAAAATCTGGAGGACATCCATAGGGTCTTCAAGGCCGCTGATATTATGTGTTCGTGCCTGAGTGGCCACGTATGTGTGTGTGTGTAAAAGTGGTTGGAGGTCAGCTGCTCTAAGCAGGAACCCATACAACAATTCACTAGTTCTGGAGATGCTAGAGTTACAGCTATTAAAAACTTATCCAGAAAGAAAAATGAACCTTTCCCTGCCTACATCATCCAGCGCTAAAGCCTCATTCCTTTTTCTCATCCCCAGCTTCCTAGAATGTAGGAAATATTCCTTACCCCTACAGCAGAAAATAGCCTTCACAGACAGTGACAGACGCAACTACTGATCTCTCCTAACATTCCCAAATATTTTATTTCATGTTAAAAAACAGGCAAATAAAGAAATGTAATAGTTACAAAGATTTTTTTTTTTATATTCTTATACTAAGTTCATTATTATGCTGTAGGGCCCTCCTTCCTTCCTTTTCCTTTGCTAACTTGCACCATAATATGCTTCCCCCAATATTTAGATATGAACTGAACCATGTCTGATATCTGCTTCTTAACCCATGCCCATTTTTTCTGAGGAAGAACTGAACCATCAATAACATAGACCAAACAGTTAAAAAAAATTTCATAAACATAGGCTATTAATGTCAAACTTTTTTGAACCTTTCCATGAACATTTGCCATTCATTAAAAATTCATAAATAGAAATTTGATTCCACCAAAGCCATAATTATTTTTTATTTACACAAATACCCATCTTTGAAAGCTAAACGAAAGAATTTAATAACTTTTTTAATTAAATACTCTCCACAGAGTCTTGACAAAGAAAACCACACAATGGCAGTTAAAAAAAAAAAAGCAAAACAAAACAAAAAAACCACACACACACAAAACAAAACAAAACAAAAAAAACCACCAACAAAACAAAGCAAAACAAAACAAAAATCATTCAATGCAGGTACTACAGTTACACATCCATATTTAAAGTCTGCCAAGCAATTCTGTTCTTCAGAATGAATCACTGCATGGTAATTAGTTTGACTTTCTGTGGCTGCAAAGGGAACATTCCTTCTTGTAATAGCACTAAACCCAGCAGGTCTATGGAACATCAGTGGAACATGTTTTCTAGTTTGATTAAACTTTTAAGCCCATTCTGCAAAGGGCTCACTAACAATAAGACGTGTAAAATGTATATGCATGTAAAATGAAAGCAATGTGATTTGTTTGGAGGCAAACCAGCCTCCGAATGTAAAATGATGAAAGAGCAGTTTTACTCCTTGAAAAGATCATACTTGTTTTTTTTAATGTACATATACATCCTCAAATCAATTGCTAAAATGCTGAAAAAATATACAATTATGTTGTTCAGAGTGTTAGGCAATTATTGCCATTTTCAAGGCTTTGCTACTCTAACATGCCTAAGGCAAATACTCTCTGCATTCATGAATATTGGAAAGAGTAAGTCATAAATCTATAATCTGAACATAAACATCTTTCAAGCTGCCTGTAGTCTAGGGGGTTTTACTAGTAGTAACATATATTTCATTTGGGGACTGCTGATTTTATTTGCCACCCTCCAATTTCTGAATTTGTACAGTATTTCTACTTGTAATCATCCATCCACCCAATACTTTCTAAATTAATAAAGGCTACTGAGGAATGGAGAATGACAAGGACACTGTATGTCCAGTGTTGTTCACCCTCAGTGATGTAACTGCAATGAGATTTTGTCTTGTCCTTCAAAAGTGCACATGGTACAAACCATACTCTTGGATGCATCCAGCAACAAATTATCAGGAGAAGAATTAATGTTTTTATACCGTTAGAACAATTTAAGTTTTTCAAACAGAGGTATTATTAGACAAATTTATCCATTCAAATGCCATCCCAAGCACAAATAACAAATCCTAGAGCTCTAGTTTAGAGATGGCTGCCTTACATTCTTCCATGGGAAGACAGTGTTGATCTTTTCTCATGTAAACTAGCTCTTACAGATACTCCCTCAGCTCCAGTCTTCAGGACATCCTGTATGGACCTTCCGTCTTGCTTACAGCTTAGGGTTGAAAGCAAGCATTTTTTCTTTTGTCCTTCTCGAAAACTAATATTCAGTATTAACAGTTGATGGAAAAGGAAGAAGGGAAGGAAGGCTGGAAGGAAGGAGGGAACAAAAAAACTAGACAGCACTAACCACTTATTCTTTCCTTTCTTCTACCAGTGGATATCCTTTTCCACAGAGACAAAGGAAGCTGACAGCAACAGGGGTGAATCCACAATGCTTCCGACTGGGAGCCACTGTTAAGGCAGCATGCCTCAAGTGCCTTAGGTTGGTAAACGATATAGTTAGATAGATAGCTATTGCAATTTTTTTCTTATTGTTCATTTCAAATGGTGACACCAAGAACAGAGAGGTTCTCCTGAAATTTTCTTCTGCTCCAAAATCACTCAGTTCATGGGAAAACTCAAACAGCCAAGTCCATGTCCTGTCTCAGCCTGAATGCAGAGAAATGGGTGCAAGAATTTCACATGAATATGGTGAATAAGGAGGTTAATGCTTTGGTAAACAGAGTCAATTACAAGGCAAACAGCTGTGTGCTGTTATTCCTGTGATCTTCAGGGGACTTAGGAACTGGTTTATATACCCAGTTTCTCAGCATATTATTCATGAGGTACTTTCTTCCATCTAGTCCCAAATGAAATTCTTTGAACATGAAGAACAGTTATGCCTGAAAGACTCATCTCTGGTAAGACAAGGATCAAGCACAGTACAAAACACCTAGAGATTTATGGGAACCTCAAAGAATTATAATAATTTCTTAGTTATATTTCATACTGCATACATGAAAACCCTCCCTGAACATGGACAAGCTCAAGAGTTTAACCCAGCCAATGACCGTGATACACTGGATCTTAGTATTGTTTTCCAACACTGTAAAAAAGCAGACAAACAAACAAACCCAAAAGCCCAACCTGGAGCTGGGTTTGCTATGTCACATACATCACACGGTGCAATCTACAGTCTTGAGGATTTGCACACTGAATGGTTGCTAAAGCCAGTAAGCCAAAGTACAATTTGAAGTAAAAATAGCCAACTCATTGGGAGCAGGAATGGATTCATCACCTACCCTACCTTATGAACACCATGACCTGAGTGAATTAGACTGCATTTCAGATTCAAAGCAAGAATAAACCACAAATAGAAATGAAAGAATGTGGCCAAATCAAAAGCACACATTAGTTCTCTTCTGTGAGGAGAGTAGGTTTCCTCTCTGCGTTAAATCTGCTCTCCCACTACTAGTTTCAGCTGCCTCTCTAGGTCACATGTGAATAAATACCTTAAGTTGCAGTATACACTAGCTACATATTTCACCCAGTATGTGAAAAGGAAAATAAAACTGCATTGGAAGAATTTTTTAATTCCACTTCCATTTACTGATAGTTTTCAAGTGAACAGCAAGTACTTTCAAACTAGTATATTTGGATTCTTACAATCTTTCTGAATTTCTTAGGCATCCACCATTGCCACTATAATGAACAGGATTTAACACTATGCCTAGAAGGTAAGGATTTACTTAACAAATGGTGGAATACAAGGAAATTACCAGGTTTCAAAATTCAGAGAAAAATCCCAGTTTTGAAAACCTGATTTTGACCAATATCGGTAATCAGGTCCAAGGATATTTAAAAAAAAAAAAAAAGGTGGGGGCAAAGCTGATTTTTAAAGATCTGAACAATTCAGGTTAAAAGTTTCAGCTTCATCTCCTCACAAAAGAATGTTCTGGTCCTCTGGAAGGTAACACACGTGGCCCGCTGCTGTTTGTGGATCTGCAGAACTCCAGAAGTTCCCAGAGGGAGTGCGTGCTTACAGGCTATAACAAGAAATGCTACAAAATGGGGGATGAGTTAGTAATAAATTGTCATTCAAGTTGGACAGAAGGTAAGCATGGAAGGAAGCAAAGAATGCTTGGGGCTTTTGTTAAAAAAGAGAAAATATGTGTCAGAAAAAAGAGAAGCTAAGCACACGTGAGAGATAAAGAACTCAGAAGTCTATTAAGTGGTATTTTTTATGAAACTGAAGGTTTCAGAAATGAAGAACTATTCAGGATTCAGTTCTTACTTAATCTAGTATTAGACAAGGACTAATTTCACTAAATGTTAATAGAAATCCTCAATAATAAAGATGAGAGGATGGAAAGGAAGGGTAATTCTTGATTTCTACATCCATTTTTTATGAGTAAAACCTTTCATTAGAATGACAGCCTAGTACAAGAATAATAAAGATGCTGTCTTTCTGTATCATAGGGTCGAAATCTGTAAATCTAGTTGTTGGCTTTGTTTTTTTCTGGATGGCATAGTTGTGGTTTTGGGGTGAGTTTTTTTTTAGCTAATAGCATTGTATACTGCTTTTATCATGCTCATTTTAAGCTAAGAAAAGTCTGTCCTAGTACAGACTTTGAGTTTTAAACCTTCCCCCCCCGCCCCTTGCCAACCTATAGTGCTTTTCTTCTATGGATAGGGGCAGTGGCATACATTGGTTAGAGCACACAATATAATGTTCACTAAAAAGACTGAGAAATCAGAAAGTAGTAAATCATAGAATTTCTCACAGCAAAAAGACAGAATAACCACAAATGTTATCTCTACTATTCTATAAAAGAAGTAATATTTTTTAAGCCTTTTTTTCAGTTTTGCTGGAACTCTGGTTCCACGATAAATTTTTACAATTAGAAGTTGTATTAGGTCAAATCATCAAATGTGCAACATTCTACCGAGACACAACAGAGTATCTTTCAAAATTGGCCTCCATAAGTTAACACAAAGAGTTATAGCCTTCTATTTAAAGACAAATGCACGTGACCAACTGGTAGAACAAGCATTGAAAAGAAAGTTGCAATTCCAAAAATATATCTAATATATCTAATATATCTAAAAGGCTGATTTTCCTCATCAGAATTTTCTGTTTAGCCAAGCTTATTTCTTGCCCAATACCTCTAGCTCATTCTCTCTTCTCACTATTGGTTCAATAGCTCCCAACATACTTTCTGAATACCTTATTAAATAAATGCTTATGGAATTTACAATGCAGTGATCCAAGAGTTACATTATACATACTGCATACCTCCACACACACAAAAAAAAAAAAAAAAAAAAAGGGGGCAAAAAAACCCCCCAAAAAACAAAACCCAAACCTTTGAAAGCTTAAGCTAACAAGAATATCTATGCAGTTAACGTCTGGGGTTATCCACTGCTAACTGTCCTGACAGTCTTCCTTACATTATTTTTGACACAACCCACTCACTTTCTGAGCTTGCTGGAATCTATATATGTACTGTTCCACACACAAGTGAACCACTGGAGAGGAAAATTAAATATTCCCTCATTCTTCCCAAAACAAAAGTAGGGAGAAAACTAAATATGACCTTCTTTGAGACCACATCTGCTGATATTCAGCTGCTTATTCTCTCATGCACAAGTATTTCCAGAGGCAGGAGTTGAATCTAACATTCATCATAAGAGCCAAATTCCCTCCTCAGTAACTGTTTTGCAGTTCCTGTTACAGCATCTAAGATTACACTTCTATATCTGCGGAAAAACTTGGGGCAGAACAAGGGTCCAACGTATAGCAAATGATTTTTGATTTTTATTTGCTCTCTTACTCATCTGCTGTAAAAAGCCACAGAGGGTCAAGAGACAATGCAAAATTCATAACATTTTGATGTGAAATCAAGGGCCAGGGAAATGTAAGAAAAAGCAGAAGCAGATGTGTGATGAGAAGTTCAACTGAAACAGAAACAGCACAACACATTCACAAGGCAGCCCAGAATGCCGTAGTATTAATATAAGCATGGAGTATCTATCCAAAGAAGGCAGGGAATTATGAGAAATTAAATTAATAGGCGTGACATTAAAGAACTGGTTTAGCAAAGTTCAAAGAAAAAGCTAGGTGGTTTCAATAGGATTTCAAAAAAATCTTAGGAAGTAGATGAAATGACTGAATCTATTTTATAGATAAGTATATTTAATTGGTGGATGTTTTCAAAGGATTTGCTATTGCTGCATCTTTCAGATGTAGAGGGGTCACAAGAGGGAGAAAATAAAGTTCTGAGAACATGCTAGGATGAAGGCAACCAGGGTGGTATGGCTTGAAGGGACACTAATATTTAGAAACCTGTGAAAAATGTAAAGAAGTGACTTAAAAGACAATGTAATCAGATTGGAATGTTAAGAGAATACAAACTGTGTGAGGTAATATCTGCTTTCAAAAAGGAGCCAAATGCTTATTAGAGAGAAATAAATAAAAACTCCTGCTGAAGAGTTGCATGCTCAAATAAAGGAGTTAGAATTTCCTTGAGAATGGAATTAAAAGCTGGCAACATCTGTTACTACAATTATTGCCTATTACCTGTACTACAATAGTGCCTGAGGCCCAAATGAAAGTTTGTCCCCTATTATGTCCCCTACTTATAAATACATGATAAAAATCACAACCCAAAGACTACCACAGGAAGTAGATAAATGTGAAAAATTGTGATCTGTCTTGTATGCTTAGGGAATGAAGAGCCAGAGGTTAACTGCTTACTCTATGTTGAAAAGTGGGATTTAGATGCCCAAATTATTGAAGTGCTTAAGAAAATTTTACCTGGGATTGCAGCTGAGGAAACAACACAATACAGGGGAAAAATGATTCACTGTGATTTATTTCCCAGCTGTTGACATTGCATTAATAGAGCGGCTGGATTTTTCTCTTTCACTTCTGAAAGCAAGATTAATAAGTATTTCCCTTTTGATTGTGAACTGGGTCACAGGAGGAAGAAGGGGTCAGGTTTAAAATATCCCTGTATGTGGGGGATTAAGATCAGGATATTATCCTTGTGTTTGACAAGCATTCTAGGCTCACAAGAGGCAAGTTTGGAACATGACTTTCAGAGACCCTCCAAAATTTGAGGAAAACTGTCATTTAATAACCAAGTAAGTATAGCTATACAAAGAGGCCTTTATGAAAGCCAACTTGGATAAATTTCAGAAACCAAGAGAATGAAATTAGTCTTCAGTTACCTCCTATCACAACAGATCATTATGCTGTGTAACAGGCAATATAGAAGAGCTCCATCAAGCCAGATAGCAAACAGAAATTATCCACAAATAATGCTATTACTTGGATGCAGTTGGCAAAACATATTTTTGAGGAAGTATTCAATCAGTTCCTAAAACCAGAGATTTCTTTAGAAATAGGAGGTAGGAAAAATTAATTTAGGAGGAAAAGAAAATGTACATTTTCTAAAGCAACTAATTTTAATTTCATTTTGGAAGTGTCTTAAGTGTTTTTAAAATGCCTGTGCTCTTTGTTAAGCAAAAACACATTAGTAACTAGAAGCCTAATATCTCTTTTACATGAGGACTGAGCTCCTAACACACAGGCTGCTGAAGGTGATTGGGCACTAACCGAGATTTTCAGTGTACTATCCCTCTTAATTTCATCAGGGACAGTTAGATCCTAAATATATACATATTAAGTCCTGTCAGCACTTCTAACAAGCCAAGACAGAAAATCTCAGATCCTCAAAAGGAACTGTATGTATTGATGATGGGCCAAACATTCTTTTTTTCTTTTTTTTTTTTTTTTTTTTTTTTTTCTCCTTCCCAACCTCTGAAGGGAGCTCCTGAACCAGAGCTGGATGCCTCAGTACAATGTAAAATGAACAGGGATACGGGTGCCCAGGGGTAGGATTCACAGTAATCAGCTTCCTAAACAGGGAAATGCATAGGCCAGCCAACAAAAAAAAATTCATAGAGTGAGCTGATCTGCGATGTTGCCTCCCTCTTTTAAGGGCCTAAGTGCAGCCCAAATTATGTGCTTATGTGAAAGTGGGATTCACAGCCTGGAATCCCATCTGCACTTAAACTGCTTTGATTATGGAAAATTGGTTCACTCTTTTCCCTTAAAACCTGTCTGTCAAAGGAGGAGGAGGAGAAAGGAATGTTAAAATAAGCTAGAGATTATAGCAGTTTCTAAGGAAACCAAAGTCAATGTCCTCCTCGTTTAAAATGAGCTGAAATTCATACCTCTCACCTCCCACAGGAGTGCCCCCTCCGCCCCTCACCTAGGGCTAGGGCCAGGCCTGGGGCTAAAACACACATCAAGTATGGCAAGTGCAAAGCAGATGCTGTGTGATAACTGCCCAGGTACATAGCCGCTAATCCCATTATAAAGTCCTTTGAGGCTGTAATCCTATCCTTGTGCGGTAGTCATTTGAGAAAAAGCTGTATCTGCTATTGTTGTAACACTCAAATTTCACATAAAAGCCAAGATTAAGGCTAACGACACACAGAAATGGATTAAACGGGGGGCGGGGAATGGGAATGCTGCACACCCCCAGTAAAATCACTTTGGTAGCATGGGAGCTGTGACTGAAATGTTGTTCTTAGAAGATCATGCAGATTAAAAATGAAAAAAAACCCTCCACAACCTAGAAGAAAAATAAAATAAATAAATAAAAAAGACAGAAATGTGACAAATAAGAATAAAACATTTTTGCCAGAAACAAAAGTGCTCAAAGCACCGGGACAATAGTTATTTGTGGCCCTCTTTTAGAATAAGAATATATGCTGTAGAGTTATTTACTGTTTAGTGAATAACTGAGAAACTGAAGCTGGGACAAAGCTGAAAAACCTTACATTCTACTCTAGACATACTAAACGTTCCCTTATCAAAAACTAAATTGCATATTTAATATGGAAAACCAGTTTTAAAAATAGTTGAAATGAACAGGTCTACTTTTAAAGAAGTGCTTCTGTTACAGCTGCACAGACCCTGTACAGGGTTGTGATGGAAACATCAATTTCCAGAGCAGCAGCAGCAGAAACACACATGCTGAAGCCAAGCGAGGCAAAGCAGAACAGATGCTCCAAGATGCCGGGCATACAAAGAAATACGAAGCTGAGAGGGCAACCGTGAGGATGTGGAAAGTACCAAAAGCTAGGAGAGAAATAAGCAAGGTATGACAGCAGTACAGAATATGGAGCGGGGGCAATATGGAAACAAGAACCTTAAAAGTGAAGCATGATGATAACTAACAGGCCTGTGCAGGTTGATGGTAAATGTCACACCCCTACAAGTATCATTTCTCGGTTACGCATTAATAACTGCTGGTCCCAAAAAGCAGGCAAACGCTAACCCACTTACACCCAAAACAAAGCCATGAAAAACGAAATGTTTCAGCCAGAATGAAACTGAGAGCAGACGATTTGCAGCAGGTTGAGGGGACGCCTGCGGAAGGCGCTCGGTCTCTGCATTCGCCCAGAACGACAGCTGCACATCTGCAAGTGACTGCAGTAAGCGCCGGTCTTGTTTCCCAAGTGTGCTTGTGTGTTAAACCTGGAACCCGATAACTGAAACAGAATTTGCTGCCAGATGATGAATGTGAAATGCCACAGCATTGCTTAGATCTAAGTAGTGTTGCTACTTGTGTACTACTGAAATTCACTGGACTTTTCCTCACTTTTATATGCCTTTTATCCTATTTTCTGCTGTAGGTCAGCCCCAGGTCTATTCTGTTCTTGTGCCTGAATTTTTCTTACGTTCCTTGGAAAGCAAGCTACTTCCTTAGAAAGCCAGCTTACCGGTACATGTCTCTTTAATGACTAGGCTCTTAAATACAAAAGTAGCAGGGACTGAAAATAGCATCTGCCAGTCATTGAGTGATAAGATGCTGCACAGAAAGCAAAGGAAAGTTCAATGGGAATATGTTCTGAGAGTCAGGAAATACATTTTTTAGCAAGAGAGAAGCATTGTTTTCTATTCTCCTAGTATTTGGTGCCAGATCCGGCATTTGCTTAGAACGTGCTGAAGTATGACAAACTGCCTCACGGAAACAGCCACACATACAAGACCTTTGGTAATTAAAACACTTCAAGTGTGCCTAGAAATTTCTGATTAATAATCACATTAGTGTGTTACGTTTTGTTTTCAAAGCTAATTTGCCGGCATTGTTACAGCACTTATTGTACATTGTTGAATGCTGATTACTGAGTTAATCCATATCACGGTAACCTGACATCTGAAACGCCCTGACAACGGCTGCACCAATACCCATTAACTAAACTTGCACGTGCAGTGCTCTGTAATAACCAGGAAGACACAATTCAAGGTCATTGCTATTGCAATTGCAGTTACTATTAATTGCTATTGCAGTTACTGAAACCACAGAGAACAAATAAAACACAATGTTTTAAAAGCAACGAAGAGTGGAATGAATAATATACTTAAATGTAAGCAAAGGTTTTACTTCTCTCTAAAAGTACATGAAGGTAGTTCATACTGTTAAATATTGTACTTAATATATGAATAAATCCCTCTCCTATCACCCACTGTGGGTATCTGAGCTATCGAGAATGTTTAGTTTGGCGTTTTTAACCTGAAGGAAGCTTAGAGGTGGCAGCCGACACTTCTACCAGAGAAGCAAGTAGGCGTACAAGACCCGCACGAGCGTATTTGCGCGTACAAACGTAGGGAAGTACAGGCCGGCTCCGTCTCCGCTCTCAGCACGGAGGACACGAGGCATCTTCGGTCTGCGCCAAGCAGTACGAGGTACCCTGCTAGTCCGCGTCCCGGCTGTGTGAAATGCTCCTTCGCAGTGTGCTACAACCCTCCTTGCTTCTGGCACAACAGACCTGCCCCTGGGGACACCAAGAGGCCCTCTCACCTGACCCGAAATGAAAGGTTATTTCTACTTAGAAATAAGGAATCAGGAACCCGAATGTTACATAGCATTGTTTACAGCACGAAACTACAAGAAACTACTGATTAAATATGAATGCTCATTGAAACCAGGCAGATCTTTATGCCATTGTCTCCGTCCTCACTTATTTTACACGTTCGAGACTTATTTGATAATATCAATAGATAAGAAATCATTAAGCCATAATACAGATCTTATATTTACATATGTATATTTACAAGCTTCTAGCAGAGATGTTAATATTATAACACTTGGAATATGGATGCTATTCAGTTTCAGGGCATTTTGAAGTTTTTCCTCATCTTCACCAATTGAATTTTGTTTAAAATTAATGTAATTTCTGTGAAATATTTAGATAAGAAAATAATTGTTTTGCCCTCTTCACATCTGATTATGAAATAACATTGCTGAAGAACAAATAATAGATGGGTCTACTAAAAGATCAAAATAAAGCAGCAAATCAGCTACTGAATCTGAAAGTTTAAAGTTGTCATTTGTTAAAATGCTAGTGTTACTGATGAAGTTTCTAAGATCATAATAATAAATACACATTAAGAAACTCCATCTGTTTCAAAATGCTATATATTACTATACAGTATGGAGACAAAATTCTAATTAAATAACTACCAGAAAAAAAGGGAGACTTCGCAAAAAGAAATTGAAAATTAAAAAGTGCATAATCCTTGGAAAAAAAAATAAGACAAGACATTAGAAGTATTTAGTTTCCGGCAAGAAACCTCAAAATCGTTAACATGTTGCAGTGAAAGCTGACTGAGATTTATCATGAAAACTCTCTTTTGTGAATTACTAATCATTCTTAGCAAAAACTTTTTCAGGAGTATTTAATTTTTAACCAAACACCTATCAATAAAAGTTTTGCAAGTTCACAATGCAGTTTTTCCACAAAAAGTTCAGCAAATAAAACCGCTGAACTGCCTGTCAAGCTCTTCAACTGGAATATTTTGGACCTAGTGTGCATAGTCCTAGTGGAACCTAAAAAATATTTGCAGCTCCCCCTACCACTCACAGGTAAATGTTTTGAAACTAGAATAGTTATTCTGGGCAGAGCTCTTTCCCTGACGAAATATTTCTAAGGATTTCTCCAAATAAGGAGGACAAGAAAAAAAAAAATCTTAAAGAGTTTTGATTGCTGTGAAAATCAGCTTTTATCCAATACTCATTGCAACAATAAAATTTTTCATTTGGCTTCCTGAATCCCTTCCCCCTCCCCCCAGATAGTTAATGGTTACATCTGTTCTGGTGAACAGAAACATACTTAATTATTTTTTAATCTAATTTCCTTTAGACTGAATTAAAAAAAACAAAACAAAACCCCTTTTACGTTGCCTAGTTTTTACTTAATGGAGCATTTTCTGGATAAGACTTTTTTTAACAAAAAAAGTTACAAAAATCTGGAGTGCTTTCTGTGCAATGATAATAATACCACCCCTTCGACTCTTCCAACTTTTCATCCTGTGGAATTATTTTATCCGCATAGCACATTATTATGAGTCCTATAGAGCAGGGCTTTGCTTTGCAAAGAGAAATAACCAGAGGTACTGTGTTTTCTCACACAGTTGAAAAATCAGCATTCTGAGAGTACATAGCAGACCTTACACGCTGCTTCTATAGCACACACATGCTCTCTCTGTGCCTTTTTTTCTTCCCTGGTGTTTGATAGATAAGGGGTCCTGTAAAATTTATAGCTTAGCCTGCCTCCAAAAGCTGTTGCGGTGGTACCTTACAGATTTATGTCCTGAAAGATCTGCATAGCAGCCTCCCATCCCGCTTTTTGAGAGGACAAAGTCGAGTAAGTTTTCTGCAGCTTCTCTGACCTTCTCTGTCCATTCCTTCCATGCAAACAATTCATCTTGTTCGGTGCGGTCTGCAAGCAGAACTCTATTGAGCCAGTTGACTGGTGTCAGGGATTTCCCCAGCTGGCCACCCCTTTGCTCCTTCCTCTCTGCTGTCACAGCAGAGACATGACTGTGTGGCAGGCTAAAGCTGGTATTTTGTGACGAAGGGTACAAATCGTGCGGGAAAGGGAAAAAAGATAATGTGTTCGTGCCTAGATTTCGGGGAGGGGAAAACCCTAACAGTTTCTAACACACAAAAGGCCAATATAAGCTCTCATTTTTGTGTTGTGCAAATTACATGTTTCACTATACTCAAAATTATAATATGGCAAAGGATTATTACAATATTTGAAATAATTTTATAGCTTTGTCGGTCTTACCAGGTTTTGAAAGGATTATAAAACTGGGGTTTTTTTCAACAAAACTAGATTCCCTTGTTTGTATAGCATGTTATTATAGCTGTTGGTGAAATATGCTGCCCGTAAGAAAGAGAGAAAATCTTCAGAAGAAATATATTAGTTATATCAGATATAAAAGGTGATTGAATCTGGGACCAAATCAATTCTCAGTTTAAAGAGTAATAGTCTGAAAGGGTCATGCCACTATTATTAGGGATCTGTTTCAATAAACTGGAAAGATTAGGTATGTTTAAGGTATATATGGTCACTTTTTTGCATGTATGGCAAATTATGGAAATACTTGGAAAAATCTATACATTGTTTGAAAAACAAAACCAAAAAAATTCACCCTCCTCCCCAAAACAGAAGTCATACAAGATGGTTAATTAATACATCATCAGTAACAGCAACACAAAATCCCTAGGACCTTGGGATTACTGAAGGTTAAAGATTCCAAAGACTTTAATAGGTAAAGGAGTCAGATCCTTCCTATAAAATTATATTGCTTTCTGGAATTAAGTAAAACTACAATGCAACTACAAAACTGCAGTTCTGAAGTTTTAGAGTATTAACAGTGAAAACCCTATTCAGATACTCCTAACAACTCTCTTCTATGTTGCTCCCCATACCTCCCTGCTATATATTTTTCTAATATCGAAATTCACATGTATATGCAAGCTATTATTATGTATATTAATAGGCATATATCTCCCATCCAAATTTAAACTGAGAGCAAACATTAGGCACTGACTTCTCGTTATTTAGACCAGATCAGAACACAGCAGTAATACCGCAGGCATACGTTGCACGTGCCATTGTGTTGACTCGGTATGCTGGATCTGTATCACACTTCATCTCTCCTGCACGTGGGATGACAAGTAATAGGTGGCAAGAAGTGCAGGAGCTGCGAAGGGTCAGGATGGCAGAGCCACAGTCAGCGGGATGGATCGAAAGGACAGTGTCGTACAGTAACAGAACGGTAGCAGTCAGACGCAATAGCCCATCAGTCAGCATCAGACAGGATGAAGCATCACCATAGCAAGGTCCCACACAGTACAAGACAGGAAAAACTGGCTGTCAACACTTGCTAAGTTCAGAAACCATGCGCTAATTAAAATGACTAAGGAATGAACGACTATCCATTATATCCTCCTGGTGACGCTTAATATTGGAAAAGCAAAACAACAACAACAAAAATGAGCACTCACATGAATTCAGTATCTTAACCACTGGCATTTTGCAGAGAAATCAAAGCTGTTTTCAAGCTGATGCAAACTGTAAATAATTTTCCCTCCATGTAATTCACATTTCTACAGGGATTTATAAGATCCTCTCTATTCTTTTAATGATAGGAAAACATTTTGTCAAACTGAGCATCAAAAAACTGAAAATGCCGGACAGTTCAATGTGTAAACATACACGCATTCCCAATGTGGCTGGAATCTAAGGGTATGATTCAAAAACATCTTGAGCATGAGTAGAATTGCAAATGAAATACGAGAGACACACACCAGCAAGTCCTTATTCCATGCCCACAACCACTGGGACAGGATATCTGTTCTTCAATGGAGCTGCATAATGGTGTCTCTCCCAGCACTGCTTCACTCCCACCTCTCTCTCCGCTTCAGAGAGCCACCCACGCAGCTTTCCCAGCACAACAGCTTGTCGGGCACTCTTCAAACAGTCACTAAAATAGTTTTGTTGAACTCACACACAACACAAACAAACGTACTACCAAAAACATGTTGTAGATTTGCTTTTAACTTGGTTCGTTTCAGTGATCTGGTTTGCAGCACAGTCCCACAAACAGCTACATTGGGAAAAAACAGAGGGACGATGAACTATAAATGCGGCGGGAAAGAGTAGTCCTCAGTCAGTCAGAGTAGGAATTATTTTTTTTAAAGAATTTTTTAACCCAGGTTTATCACCAAAGAAAAGAAAATGCATATCTACATTTTCAGAATATATGCTTGTAATCACGTAATGCTTAATCAGACACACTAGGGGAAAAAGCCACCCACGCTAGGAAGTGTGACATCAGGTGCTTGTAGTGAGGAGTCGTGGATTCAAGCAACTTCCTTCCTCTCCCCTATCCCACACTTTGTTTACCAACTTCTGCACTATTTTATATAGAAAGTGCATTATTATTATCGTTTGTATTATTTTCAACACTGGATCTTTAGATGCTTACCCTTTTGTTTCACATCATGTGCTGTGACCAAAAAAAAAACAACCCAACAGTTAATAACCACGTCATTACACAGAGCTGTGAAGGGTCAGGAAAACAAAATCTCTTCAGTAAAGCATTTCTAAACGCATGTTCAATCTGTGGGATGAGGTCTGAACCCTCAAGGGGGTTCAAGGACAGTTAACCTTGAAGAAAGGACCAGAGCAATGCGCAATGTTCCCCTGTGAGTTAAGGAAGACTCCCTGATACAGGAATTGTGTACGAAGGGCTCTTCTGGAAATCCTTGTGCGGCATAGGTACCGTGGGTGGTGCCACGTCATGTTACAGTAAAAAGGTACCAGGTTGTGTTAAATCCCCAGGTCAGCCTAAAGGGGATGCTACAGCTCAGGCTGGACCATCTACATTATACTTCTGCCCCCAAGCTGGAGACCCCAATTCACTAGTGGTAAAAATGAACCCAATTCTATTAATTTCAATCCTTCCAGCAGAAAATGGGGAATAAAGGCAAGCTAAAAGAGTGAATCGCATTTGAAGTAGCACCGTCAGCTAGATCTTCAAATACATTTATTTACATACCAGCCAGATTCTTATTACCAGCCCCAGTTACTTGGCCTTGTCCTGGCCATCACAGGAACACAGAAATAGCATGTCTCATCTCATTTCATCCCCCAGATATCAACAGCCTAACACTGCTCATGACCTGGATCTACAGCTGTACTAAGAACTGTGCCAAGCTGAAATGGAAAGCTTCAACAGAAACACAAGTTTATAAATAAATAAAACTTAACAATTAGAGAACTTTATGTACATATTAAATATCCACTGAATCCTGGAAGTGTTAACAATAACCTCAGTTATGCACTACTGTTTTCTTAAATATAATGTCATGTAACGATGACAAACACTTTCAGAAACATTTCATATGGAAATACATGAAATTTACCTTTAATCATGAGTTTTGGGGCTTGGGGGTTGGGGTTTTTTATGTTTGTTTGGGTTGGTGTTTTCTTGACAGTTATATATTAGTGTTACAGTTTAGTCTCTTAAAGAAAAATAAGTGGTCCACCGTTAT
Source organism: Aramus guarauna (assembly GCA_013400195.1). Lineage (NCBI taxonomy): Eukaryota > Metazoa > Chordata > Aves > Gruiformes > Aramidae > Aramus > Aramus guarauna. Next base: position 72,832 of record VXBL01007153.1, read on the forward strand.
CTGGGATCTCCAATACCACAAAGTATTTTAAATTGATCAAACAATTTTATCCTTCGTATGTGCTGCCACAAGCCTTTGATGTGGTTTACTAAGGCAATCCTTCCGGAAGCAAGATATTCAATAAATGATTATAATTACGTCTCTTTCTTGAAAAGCATTCTTTCTCTTTGTGTAAATATTAGCATGAGATGTCTGTTATATCACTGTCCTCAATTACAACAAAAAGTTATTTGAGATGTAAGTTATGTGAAGGAAAACTAGCTACCAGGTATGTTTTAACAAGAATGTGAAAATGCATGTCTATCTCTTAAAGGGCAAGCAGATAATTTATAGGCAATTAATTAGAAAAGAGACAGCAAGGAAAAGAGTATAAAATAATGTAAAAAAGAACTGACAAAATCCCCTTTACTGACAGGAAATTCTTAACATAACCAGTTTTTCTTTTAAAGTTGAACTACTTTTCTTGGTGTTTTCTCAACATACTCACTTTCGACATTTTTGATTTTTAATCTAAAGATCAGAGGACAGAGTAGATGTTTCTTCCTAATGACTAAATGAATACACATATCACATTTCATAATGCGTGTAATTTTAAAGTACATGTTTACTGACATTTAACACAGTACAAATCAGTTTTGTGTGTACATTCAGCTATTTAATGTATATTATTAATCAATAAGAAAAAGAAACACATTATAATTTCATATCATTCTGATTTATGTACTTGGATGAAAATTTTCCTTGTTAGACACATGATACATTTGTTAAGTAGTTGGTGTGTAAATACAACTATCTAATTTTGTCATATTCTCTGTGCAGCTATTTACATTCTAATTACAATGAAGAATGCAAATAACTTATTTTTAGTTTCTCTCTCTCTCCACTCTCTCTCCATCTTCAAAACTAGATCTAATGCACCTGTCTGTCATAGTAGAAGATAATAAGCAACTCACTATCAGATATCTGGCTCTTTAAAATTCTAAAAGGTACAGTGTTATCATATATTCAGGGAAATACTGCCCACTTTTAATGAATCACTCCTTCCTGAAGGAAAACTAAATGTTTCAAGGAAGAGAACAAAACCCTTTCTGTATAAGTATGTCATTATCCCTTAGATTTTTCCTGTCACTTTCTCATCCTCTCTTTTTTCTTTTCTCTTTAATTCAGGCTACACTATCTTGCCTTCAAATATATATTTACAAACAGCAACTGGGGATATCCAAGCGCAGTTTTTAACTTGGCAATCACCATTTCCTGTTAAAATAGGTGCTAGGGGGCTGTTTCCACATAAAGTGTGTTTAGTAGACTAAACATTCCTGTACTGTTGTAAGAACAGAGTCTTGATGCAATGATGCCATTTGACTCTGCATATTCTGGATGTAAAACAGACCTCGATTCACCAAGTCCTTAAGCACGCAGTTAGGCACCTTCCCCCATCCCACTGCTGGCCCGTTCGGCATGGGAGTGGGTAGTTCGCTCGCTATAGCCAAGGATAGCCGCTGGAAGGTTGCAAATAACTAACAGTTGCAAATGAAACCAAGCGTTTTCCAGAGATAAAGCTGATTCATTTCTGCTTCTGACTGCTTCACCAACTACTCTAAGTTCAGTTTCTTTACCATCTATAGGACATACCAGTTTGGGTTTTATTCATTGAATGAAAACACTTTGTATAGAATACAGCAGGAAATGCCATGAAAATAAGGATGTCATTTTAAGTTAACAATACTGTCTTTCAAAATCTTGTTCAAGTTCATTACAACTTTTACCAGACTTCATCTGAAGGCTCAAATCTAATTCAAAAGGTATTTGCAACACTGAGTTTTCTCCATGTTAGAATAAGTAAGTTTAATATATCAGAAGAGTCATATTCAGTCATACCAGAAAAGATATGACTGAAAAGACAGAACCATTTTTCATCCAAAGCTTCACTTCTATCAGTATTAAAATATATTGATGCATTTGTTTCTCTAACAGTTTTTTGGACACATGGAAGATTCTGAAAACACAGAAACAAATCAGTGATTTTTTGGAATAAAAAAGAAAAAGCTTTTTTATATGGCTTTTGCTATAGATGCATAGCAAACCATTTTAAAATAATAATTTTATTTTTTTAAAAAAGATTAAGATAAGAAAAACAATACATTTTGTTTGATCCAGTGTTAGCCTTTTTCCACATGACAGGAAATACAGACATATTCAAGTTTTTGCTCTTATTTTTTAAAAAAGACTAGTTTTGAAATCTCAAAATTTCTACCTTATTTAAATTTTATTAAACTGCTTTTCACAGGTGCCAAATTCAGCATGCTTAATGACTCTCTTTATGGGTTGGGTTTTTTTTAGTAGATGTTTGCAAGTTGTGGAAAATTTCACGTAACATACTTATAATTTCTTCTTTTTCGAGGCATCTCATTACCTGAAAATTTTCTGATATTACAAGAGATGACTTGCCAGGCAACTTCTTTGTAAACGTTTTTCAAGGTTCCCGATCTAATTTTTTCACAGCTCCTAAAACATCTGTCATAAGTGATTAAAAAGTGTAAGAATTCATAATGCTTCGTTTGAGAAAAAATAATTAAGCCAGCTCCAATAGAATGAGAATTACCTGAACTTGATGAGAGTTTCTTTGATGCTTAAGAAAGTTAGGGTCATTTTTGGCTTTTTCCTTTTACATAAGATTTCATTTGTATTTTCCACTCTAATTTCAGATCCAAGTGAAATAGAACTATCAAATATAATGATAAAATGTTACTGTGGTATCTCTGACCTCTAAGAAAGACAGCCCCAGAAATTTCATTAACCTCTCTGTTCTTATGAGATTTAAATTCCACATCAAGAGATGCAGATAGTTTGGATATTCATCATGTTATCAAGGTGATATTTAAACTGAAATTCCAACCATTTTGAAGATTAATTTTCACAATCTGCGACATGAAAAAAATATTTTCCATGCTGCAAGGTAAATCAAAGTTGGAGTTAATTTGATATCTGAGTGGCTGAATATGCAAGCTCTTTGTTATTTAAACATTTTTCTACATCACTTTATTCTCTGAGGAAACAATATATATTTACAGCACTGCAAAAACAGGTTTATGAGCAAACCCATGTTCAAAATTTAGAAGGAAAAGGTGATGGGATATCTGACCAAAGCTGTTCTGAAGATGGACACTAGTCCCATATCTTGTAATATCTCTACTTATCAATAAGAAGTCTTCTTTGTGGTTCTTCTTGTGTGTATATTTTGTTGTTGCTTCCCAGCAAGTCTGTTTCAGTCTTTTTGAAGAAAAAAAA
>VXBL01007153.1:76146-101179 GCA_013400195.1 Aramus guarauna
AAAAAAAAAAAAAAAAAGGAAAAAAAGAAGTGAATGCAATGTCCCAGCTCTTCTCCAAAAGCTGGGATTTGCAAAACCACACTTGGTTCTAACTTGACCCCTAGATTATATTTTGACATGAATAACCCCTTTATTTTGCAAGTGAAATCAACACTTTGTCCTTCAGAATATTTCCCATGTTCAAATCAAAATGTTTCACATATGAATTTACAGAGGAGACAATATTAATTGTAAGGATAAGGATAAGGACCTCTAAATGTGATTCAGAATTCTACAAGTGCTGCATGGATATTGGAGCTTACTGGAATAGATCTTTAAGCAAGAACAGGAGGCAGTTTAAGCTATATTCTCAAAAAAACATAATATAAAAACATCATCTTACATTAATGTGGTAATATACGTACTGCAAAGACAAGGGAGTTTCCTTGGTTTGTTCTTTTTTTTCAACACATGGACTACCAGCTTTGTGAGAGACACACTAAATCAAACAGTGTATTTACCAAAAGCAAAGCATATACAGTATTTGATTGTGAAGTTATATATATATTCCCACGAGAAATCTGTCCAGTTCTTTATATCAGAAAAGTAGGGAATAAGGATGAGAATATTTTTTGTGGGTTCCTGTAATGCTTTATGTCTGATTCAGGTCCCAGCTGCACAAGTTTGATTTGCATCAGATTAAAGCCATATGAATTTTTAAGTTGTTATGACATTTATTTAAAACTCATGAAACCTGTATGAGAGCCCTATTACCTTTCTCTCTGTCTTATTTAATTTCCTCCTTTTTTTTCTTTTTTTTTTTTTCTTTTTTTTTTTCCTTTTCTTTTCTGTCCCTATCCACCCAAACTTTAGAAGGCTAGATATTCATTCCCTAGCTTCAGTGCTCTGGAGCCCAATAGACCTTTCCATCTTCAGCACACACCAAGCTGTCTAAATTTCTAATTTGTTTCCCAGGAAATTCAAATCCCTCATTTCATTTTTGACAAATCTTCATTACTGAATCCCAAGGAGAGTAAATTCCTAATGCTGTACTAGCCTTGCACCAGCATAGAGAATTTTAACTAGCTGCTCCAGTGAAATCCCACACACTTTAGAGCTCACCCTGAGCAGAATAGCTTGTCTCTTCCTTGGACTGGTAGGAACTGATCTGAAACTGTTTCTAGGATATGTCAAAGGCCTGAAGTTACATCTAACGATATTAGGATGTCTGATAGGAAACACAGGGCTACTCATTTAGGAATTTATTTTCCAAATATCTGGGTATTGAAGGAAAAGACTCTACCTGATTACAGAATCACAGAATGGTAGGAGTTGGAAGAGACCTCTGGAGATCATCTAGTCCTGCAAAAGCAGGATCATCTAGAGCAGGTTGCACGAGACTGCGTCCAGGCAGGTTTTGAATAGCTCCACAACCTCTCTGGGCAACCTGTTCCAATGCTCTGTCACCCTCACCGTGAAGATGTTTTTCCTCATGCTGAGATGGAACTTCCTGTGTTCCAGTTTGTGCCCATTGCCCCTTGTCCTGTCACTGGGCACCACTGGAAAGCGTCTGGACCCATCCTCTTGACAGTCACCCCGTAGGTATTTATAAGTATTGATCAGATCCCCTCTCAGTCTTCTCTTTTCCAGCCTAAACAGACTCAGCTCTCTCAGTCTTTCCTCATACAAGACATGCTCCAGTCCCCTCATCACCCTTGTAGCCCTCTGCTGGACTCTCTCCAGTAGTTTCTTGTCTTGAACTGGGGAGCCCAGAACTGGACACGATACTCCAGATGTGGCCTCACCAGGGCAGAGTAGAGGGGGAGGATAACCTCCCTCGACCTGCTGGCCATGCTCTTCTTAATGCATCCCAGGTTACCATTGGCCTTCTTGGCCACAAGGGCACATTGCTGGCTCATGGATAACTTGCTGTCTATCAGGACTTCCAGGTCCTTCTCTGAAGAACTGCTTCCCAGCAGCTCAACCCCTAACCTGTACTGGTGCTTGGGGTTACTCCTCCTGAGGTGCAGGACCCTACACTTGCCCTTGTTGAATTTCATTAGGTTCCTCTTCGCCCGACTCTCTAGCCTGTCCAGGTCTTGCTGAATAGCAGTGTAGCCTTCTGGTGTACCAGCCACTCCTCCCAGTTTCGTATCATCAGCAGACTTGCTGAGGGTACACTCTGTCCCCTTGTCCAGGTCATGATGAATATGTTGCATAAGACTGGACCCAGCACTGACCCCTGGGGCACACTGCTAGCTACAGGCCTCCAACAAGACTTTGTGCTGCTTATCACAAGCCTCTGAGCTCTGCCATTCAGTCTGCTCTCAACCCACCTCACTGTCCACTCATCTAGCCCACATTTCCTAAGTTTTCTTAATAGGATGTTATGGGAGACAGTGTCAGAAGCCTTACTGAAGTCAAGGTAGACAACAACCACTGCTCTCCCCTCATCTACGCAGCCGGTCATGCCATCATAGAAGACTATCAGATTTGTCAAGCATGATTTCCCCTTGGTGAATCCATGCTGACCACTCCCGATAACCTTCTTTTCCTCCAGAGGCTTAGAGATGACATCCAGAATGAGCTGGATGTCACCTTTCCAGGGACGGAGGTGAAGCTGACTGGCCTGTAGTTACCTGGGTCCTCCTTCTTGCCATTTTTGAAGACCAGAGTGACATTGGCTTTCCTCCAGTCCTCAGGCACCTCTCTTGTTCTCCATGACCTCTCAAAGATGATGGAGAGTGGCATCACAATAACATCTGCCACCTCCCTCAGCACTCATGGGTCCATCCCTTCAGCGCTCATGGATTTGTGGGTGTTGAGTTTGCCTAAATGATTTCTAACTTGATCCTCCTCAACCAAGGGAAAGTCCTCCTCTCCAGAATTTCTCTCTTACCTCCAGGGTCTGGGATTCCTGAGGGCCATCCTTAGCAGTAAAGACTGAAGCAAAGGCAGCATTCAGTAACTCTGCCTTCTTTGTGTCCTCTGTCACCAGGGCACCCACCTTATTCAGCAGCGAGCCCACATTTTCCCTAGTCTTCCTTTTGATGCTGATGTACTTGAAGTCCTTCTTGTTGTCCTTGACATCCCTTGCCAGATTTAATTCCCAGTGGGCCTTAGCCTTCCTCATTGCATCCCTGCATACACTGACAACATTCCTATATTCCTCCCAAGTGGCCAGGCTCTTTTTACCACATTCTGTAAACTTCCTTCTTCCCTTTGAGTTTTCCCAGAAGCTCCTTGCTCATCCATGCAGGCCTCCTGCCTCCTTTGCTTGATTTCTTACTCTTTGGGATGCACTGATCTTGAGCTAGGAGAAAGCGGTGCTTGAATATTGACCAGCTCTCTTGGACCCCCCTACCTTCTAGAGCCCTAATCCATGGGATTCTCCCAAGCAGGTGTTTGAAGAGGCCAAAGTTAGCTCTTCTGAAGTCCAGGGTTTTAATCCTACTTATTGCCTTGGTTCTTCCATGCAAGATCCTGAACTCCACCATCTCATGGTCACTGCAGCCAAGGCTGCCCCCAACCTTCACAACCTCAACCAGTCCTTCTCTGTTTGTTAATACAAGGTCCAGCAGCACCCCTCTCCTCACGGGCCTCCTCCACCACCTGTGTCAAAAAGTTATCACCAATGCTCTGCAGAAACCTCCTGGACTGTGTGTGCCTGGCTGTATTGCCTTTCCAGCAAATATCAGGCTGTTTGAAGTCCCCCATGAGAACCAGGGTCTGTGATTGCTAGGCTACTTCCAGTTGTCTGGAGAAGGCCTAATCAACTTCCTCTTCCTGATCAGGTGGCCTGTAGTAAAAACACCCACAACAGTGTCACCCGTATTAGCCTGCCCTTTAATTCTTACTCGTAAGCTCTCGACTTGTTCTTCATCTACCCCTAGGCAGAGCTCAATAAATTCCAGTTGCTCTCTCACATAAAGAGCAACTCCACAACCTCACCTTGCTGGCCTGCCCTTCCTAAAGAGTATGTAGCCATCCATGACAGCATTCCAGTCATGTGAGCTATCCCACTATGTCTCTGTAATTACAATGAGATCATGGCCCTGCGAGAGGGAGAGAGGAGTTAGAACCTCCAAGTAGAACACTAGTTAGTGAGATGTTTTCCAATTTAGGTGATCTTACAGCAAGAAAATGGAATAGTTTATTCCCTTCTCTCTCCCTCCACTGCATTCCATAGTTTATAATTCTTCGTCATACCTAAGGTTATCTTCTCTTTCATACTGTGCAAAACCTGATGTTCTGGCTCTGGCTAGGATAGGGTTAATTTTGCAAGGAGCCAGGCCAGGTGAGCTAGGCTGGCCGGGGGGCTATTCCATACCATGTGACGTCATGCTCACCATAAAAGGGGGNCCCCACCCCGCCGGGGAGGGGTGAGCGAGGGGCTGCCTGGTGCTCGGCTGGGCCTAAACCACGTCACCTGAGTTTAAGAGATACTCGCAGCATTTAAATCATTGATCCATGCTTCCTGCCTGCCCATGCTACTGCCCTCATCACACTCTCCTGCGCTATAAAACTACAGGTAAACACACGATACCAAAGTCACTGGCAACCAAACTATGACTGATTTAGTGCCATGTTACTTTTAGCATATTATTAAGTCAGCTTAGACCTATAGCTACGAAGTACACAGTATATTGTTAATGAATTACAAACAACTACAAACCAAATTGGAGTTATTTGTTTTGGAATACAAACAAATATGAGCCTAGTTCATTCTATTTTATGTACTACTTCTGCATTTGGACCAGCCTGCTCAGTCTCATTTATGTTAACAAGATATGTACTGGGGTTTTCTTATATAGTGTGTTATATCTCTTTGTTTCGAGCGTATAAAGAGTGGGAGTAAAATTTTGTAATTCCACAGCTTTTCCTGGTATGAGGCTTCACAATAATTAATCCTCTAGGTAGAAATAAAATCAGAGAATAGCACGGCTTCAGTATAGAGTAAAAAAAAAAAAAAACCCTATTGTATTTTATGAAAACTTGTCATTTTGGAGTTAATGGGATTTCTATTTGCCCTTTAGGCAACTTTTTTGTGGTAATTAGTAAGATACAGAGCCTGTTAAAGAAAGGCAATGGAACTTTGTAGAGGGATCAGCAAGGTAAACAAACAGTGGGGGATAACAGGAAAAAAAAGATGTTGATTTTTGAAAACTTGTAGATGAGACTTTTCAGATATCTGGAATGATGGACTTAAAAGATCAAAAGCAAATAGCAAAACAAAGCTACAGCACAGCTGAAGGACACTTGAGAGAGAAACAGCTATAAGACCACTATTTGGCAATAGTGTAGAACATCTGAATGAATGATACCCATGCTGTGTGATACAGAAGAATTCTCTCCTGGTGCTGAAATGAAAAATAAAATTAAACAAAAGAGAAGAACCCAGAGCAGCAGATAACAAAAGTATAAGCTGCTGTTCATTGTCTGAAATTATTATTTTAGTATTCTTGTGCACTAGGGAATTAAATTATTATCAAAGAAAGGAAAAATAAGTAATCTCGATCTACCCAAACTTGGAAATGGTCAGATTTACTACTGACATTTGCTAAATGATGGCTTTAAACTCTGGCATGCAGTGCTAGAAGTAACTACCTGTAATAATAATAATAATTTTACCTAAATACAATTGTACTTTACTGCTTGTTTAGTTGAGAATGAAATTAAAAACCCTTCATCACCAAAATGAAAAGAAACTAAAAAAAGCCTAATTGTTATCTACTAAGAACCAACTGTTCAGAACAGATGGAAGCAAGCCTTGTAAAGAGGAAGTTCTGAAGTGGGAAATGAGGGAAAACCTTAAAAGTTTTTCCATAGTAAAATAATCTATCTAGAATTAACCAACAAATATTTCATAGAGGAAAAGTACACAACATTTTTATTAATGATGAGTATCTGGCCAAGCCAAAACAGCATTGTGAATTCCCATAAATGTGGCAATCAGAGGAAATGGATTTGCAGGACTGGAATAGAAAGGCTTTCCTTAGGATGCCAAACAAGTTCTCAGGTTTCTATTTTTTCATGAGTTTCTGTCTGGAACATGATAGTTTTCCTGCATACATCTCTTTCTCGGGCCATGTCACTCATTCTTTATCCAAGGTAGGCAAGAAAGACTTCACTGTCACTCAGATGACTTGGTGAAGAAGCACAGCTATTCTCACCTTGTTTGTTATCTGATGCCATGTATGTCATCCTGGTTTTGCAACGTTTGTGTCGCTGTGAATAAAAATAATAACAACCCATTCCCCATATCTTAATACAAAAGTAAATACATCTTGGAGAGATTCTTCTCTAATGCAAGTCCTATCCACTTGCTGACTAACAACAGCTCAATTCCCTCCTCAGAGCAGGGAGAGATAAAAATGGGTGAAAACAGATGATAGCAAATTTCTTTTTCTTTTGTATTTTTTCCACTGGATGTTGCTTAGTATTTTCTCAATGTTTAAGTTAAATACTCTGAAACATCTCTTTGCCTTAAGAATAATCTGTAATACTGTTTGGAAGCAAAAAAATATATTTCATAGGAAATTTTGCATTTATGATAGAAGTGCAATGAAGTTGACTTTTCTTCTAGACCAGGAAAAACTTAAAAAGTCAAAGTAACATTGTATTCAAATTATAATTCAGGGAAGAAAAAACATACCACTCAAAAATTTCTTTGAAGCCCTTTAACACAGGTACTAAACTTAAAATATTAAATAATAATTTAAAAAACTTGGATGAAAATTTTATTTTTGGCAGAAAATACCAACAATTGAAAATGCTGCCTCAGAAAAATAATTGGCTTTGATCAACCACCTTTTCTGTAATGTATCAAAAGTTTTTGACTTCCATCTATCATCTGCAGTAGTCAAAGATGCAGTTACAACACAGCCATTTACTACTGCATTTTAATTGCCATTTCCTTCTTTGTTTTGTGGGGTTTGGTTTTTTTTCATTGTCACAAATCTCCTTTCTGTTGCACTGAGTTTTCAGCCATATCATATACACTGTAGCATCACTGTCCTTGGTCTTTACAGGTTCCTAGTAATAAAAAAAGTTTCAAGTGGAACCTTTGACATCAGGCAGGGTTTAAAAGTTGAAAAGGGTTATGTGCAAGGTCATTCCAAAACTTCTTAAGGGAAATTTATTTACAAACTGTCAAGAAACATGTTTATGCAATGAGGTTTGATTTATTTTTTTATCGGTCAACTCATTCGAAAGCCAAGTCAGTTTTGGTTTGTTTGGAAATGAATTAGCTTTACCATCAGTATACCTTTTATAAATACTACATACTCTTATCTGTACATATCTTCTTTTTCTGCTAGCATCATTACTTTAGACAAAGTTTACAACAACCATATGCTTCTATTTTGGTTCATATAAAATACCTAATCTCACAGTTGTTTTTGTTTTCACCTGCAGTGCTTTCAAAGCAATTTACTTGCAATTTACCAAGTTTTAAAAAGTAACTACTTAACTACTCAGGGATAGGCATCAATAGCCAAGCATTAAGTTCAAGCTACCCTGCTGTCTATGGCAACAAAAATCTACGAACACCTTAAAGTACAGGAAAGCTATGGCATAATAATGCATTTGTGTTCTTTCTCTACACCATTATGGATTTTTACTGTCAATTATATAATTCTTTCTGTTTTCAAAAAGAGGCAGATACCAAACTATCTGTTTATCTCTACCTGTTAACGTATCGATTAATTATTAATATGCACACATGGATACACACAAAGGCACAATGTATAAGTGAAATCACTGCTGAAATCATTGATTTTTTTTTAAAAAAAAGGTAACAGACCAGAAAGCTTTCTCAAGTGATCAAGTAGTATCAATTTTTCATTTATAACTGCCAATAAAATTTACTGAAAGTGAATATATCATAGCTGTTCAAGATTTGTTTCAATTGCTCTGTAGTGCAGATTACAATTTGCACAGTTAAAAATATGGAGTTACATCATTAAATACTCCATCCCCCTTTTTGCTCAGCTTAATAAATTACATTTTAGAAAAAGTGCAAGTTTCACATGTAACAGTTTTGTCAAATTCATATAAATTGTCAATGTACATCCGATAACAAATAATTCACAACACGTTTCATTCTTAAAATGTACATTTTTGTTCACAAAAATTAAAATGCACATAGTAGCAATATCATCTACAAATAGTATATCAGTATGGGTAGTCATATACATTGACCGTCTTTGGCCAATTTATGCTGTGCTACTTCTGAAATCTGTCCCTAAATTAGGCAGTTAAATGAGGCTATCTTTCCAATATCAAGGTACATAATTCCCTCTCTTGCCTTTGCCTGACTTCCACTACTGACTGGTTATAGACAGCAAACCTCCCTTCATCATCTCTAAACTATTTTGTCACATATATAATATTTACTTTATTAGCTTATATCCTGTATCCCACTGGAATACACACAAAGCTCAGGTACTACACTTTCTGTCATACGTAATAAGCACAAGAAACGAATGCTATAGTTAAGACTAAATTTTTTATTTTAATTCAAGTAACATTTCTTTTCCTGGTACTTTTAATCTTCAGAACAAATTGGGAAAACAAACTTGTACAGAACTTATAGTTTTATTTTTTCATTCAGCTTTCAACTTTTTCTGCAAATTCACTCAGTTATTTCAATGTATATGGAAAAAATCATTATCCAAAATACTTTTTCTATATTTTTCTATCTGAATTGGTCTGCAAAAACACTTGGCCTGACTAAAATTACTCAGTTTGTATCTAGTTCTTATACAGTGCTAAGGAACGCTACCATTTTAAAGAAAACTAATTTAGCATATCTAAATTTGGAAGCATTTACAGAGGAAAAAAAATAGCTTTTTTCTATAAATTTCTCTCAGTTAATCCAATAGTTTGAATCAGCAAGTGTTGGACTTTGTCAATTAAATTTGTTATGTTAATTTGTCAATCTCACAAAGGCTTTAACACAAAGCATTTATGAAAAAAACACTGAGTAAATTTCATTCTGTCCCTCATAGTCACACTTCTTTTTATCACATATGTTTGAGTTCACAGAGTATTACAGCAGATTAATCAGAATATCACTCATGATATGTTTCAAACACTTAAAAAAAAATATTGCTCTTACATTATTGTTTTCCAATCTTCACTAACTGTCTGAAAGAGCATTTCCAATTTGCTTCAAAGACAGTAAAACAGGTAAGACTAAAACTATCCTAAATTATGTCTCCCACACAGAAGACATTGACAACAAAAAAACAAGTCATGATGAAGATTGCATGTACAGAGGCTAAATTAGATTGACAGACAGATTGAATCTTTCTCTTAGCACCAGTATAAGCAACCTTCTAGTGATGGGAGCCACTTAAGAAATAATTCAAACATTCATCCAATGAGAGAGGGGAAATACATTTATAAAAAGAGAATGCAAATTTGTATACTATTTGTTTTGTCACCAGGATGGCATAGGAAAGCTAGACAAAGTAAAAAAAAATGTATTCTCTCCTATGGATGCTGAACTCCAAAGGACAAGCAAAAGCAGAGCCAAAGGCAGTATCTTAAGATAAACAAACAAACAAACAAACAAACAACCTAAGTGACTTCTTACTATAGTTGATACTAAGCCAGAAGAATTTCTAAAATGCATTGATTATACAAAGATCATCAACTTCTTTAGCAACTGTCAGACATCTACTGGATAAAACTAATCATAAATTTGAGTTACATTTTTGTGACATTTGCATTCTTGAATCATAGCCAGAAACTGCCAGAAAATATTCTTCTCTTTCCTTTATTCCCCATTTCTGTAAAACCAGGATGTTAATTAACAGAGGAAGCTATTTTCTGCCAACACCTGCATACAAAATATGTACAAAGTATGCATTCATATATACATTTTATCAACTAACACATGGTCAAAAAGAAGGAAAAAAAAAGAAAAAATAAATATGTAATTTTCACAAATATAGTGAGTAGTGGGATGTCAGTTGTTTGATGCTTTCATAAAGGATACAGAAACAAGGATAAAAAATAAATGGCAAAGTCTCTTATGCTCAATTTGATGTCATCAATTATCAAAGGTGACTATGAAGAACTGTGAAGGGTGTCTATCCTGAATGACTGAGAAATAAAACAACAAATAAAATTAAGGGATCATAGGTTTTAATACATAAGAAAAAAAGTCTTCATTTATGTGCAACTGTAGTTAGTATTCCCTGACAAGAGTTCATAGATAGATCATCTCTAGAAACATGTTTAAAAAGTTAAGTGAGGTATACAGATATAGCAGGAAAGATCAGGAAAAAATGGGATATCATTTTAGAGAGCTCTAATATGTCCCTGTCTTGAATACTGCATGCAGTTATGATCTCTGTATGAAAAGGAAACAAACAGAAATATAAAAAGAAATAGAAAGAGGTAAAAAGGACTGTCAGAATTGTGGAACAATTCCATTGAAGGAAAGAGTAAATAAACGTTGAGATTTTTTTAGAAAAGAGATGGGAAACGGAATGAAATAGGTCTCCCAAATCATCAGTGATTGGGAGAAGGTACATAGCAGTTTATGTTCTCTTTGACCTTCCTCTAATCACTTCATTTGATTTCACCTAAATCATTGTACTAGAAGAGACAGTAAAACCAACCAACCAACCAACCAACCAACCACAATCCCTGCTCACCACCCCATTAACACATTTTCATAGTTATCTACCACATTGCCTCTCTTCAACTTCATGAAAGCCAGACTGGAGTGTCTTAGCCTACTTCGTTATGACTCCTTAGGAAGTTTAACCTTATCTTTGAGTGCCTTCTTATAAGAGCTCTGAATCTTCCAGGTTTAAATTGTTTTTCTTTGTTGAGGTTTTTTGGTTGTGGGTTTGTTGTGGTTTTCTGTTTGTTTGTTTGTTGTTTTTTTTTTTTTTCCCAGATAGAGAAGAAAACAGAATTATCAACAATATTCAAGATGTGAGCGAAAAGTGCTATGATTTCTGTTTTGTTTTCTGTTTGTTCATTAATAATTCCTAAAATGCCCTATTTGTTCACTTTCTTGTGCTCTTTTCTCCAGCATCTGCCAGTGAGCACAGAAGCACTCCATCTAACTGATGGAGAGAGGATACAGGGCTGGATGAGCCTTTGATCTGGTGCAGCATATTAGGCACATTCAGACAGTGAAAATGTAGATTATTACTAGCTATGTAGAATAGCTGGGATCACTGAGAAACGGTGGCACAAATAAATCATACAAGATTATAAGAAATCCTTTGCTGATTACAGCATCAACAAAGGAGATCTAAGCATCTACATGGAGCAGTTGCCCTCCAGAGAAACTGTTTATCATGATGAATATTTAAAAAATCAGTGCAGTAAACTTGTAAGTAGGGAAAACTTTCATATTGTTTTACAGTTTTATCCATGAAAACACAGGTCAACAGTAGGATGGCTGAAACAAAGTTTTTGCTGCTTTTTTTTATTAAGTCTATCACCACAAGGATTTCCCAAACTAGGACCTTATAAATTAATGCAAGAAGAAAACAGAAAAAAATTGGGAAGCTAAATGAATCAACTATCTTTTGTGCATCTTAATTCTGCTATGCAAACAACAATCTCACCTCTATTCTCTCTTATAGTTACAGGAAGGAGTTTGAGAGAGAAGGTAGGTGACGAATGGTAAGTGAAACCTTAACATATGTAAAGTATATTTTGTTTTTTAATTACTGCTAAGAGATAGGATGAAGAAGTTGTTTATTCTTTTCTGAGACAAATAGAAATTCAGGATATACAGAATTTATATCTTCATAAAAATCAGGGACGGATATCCATTTGGCATAGGATTTGTAGTTCTGAGAACCATATTTTATAACAGAAAGCAATATTTTCCTATCAATAGCTGAGTTGTAGTGGGGTGGAACACCACTGCACTATAACAGAATGACATTATTCAGATTTAGTATGTCAGTTACCTGTGAATTTTCTTTTACAGTTATGACTCCTTTTTTCAATATGTACAACTTTGGTTTGGGCTAATAATGCAGTGCCTCAAAAGAAATACTATTTTAGGCTCTACTGCCAAGTTACAAAAAACCAGGCAGTAATGCTGGCCTGTTAAAGTGCCACATCCATTTAAGAAAACTTTGCATGACCAGGCACCCTAAGACATAGCAATCCAGGTTGTGCAGAATGTGCAATCTTAATTTACACAATGACTTTCAGATTTTTTTCTAAATCTTAAGTATTCTGTATTTGGATCATTGTCAATCTTGCAAACAGGCTTTTATGTCATATGCCCAAGAAAGCTAAGATCCTCAATCCACTTCTATGCTATGAAGTCCAACAAAGACATTGTCAGGAAAAATGAATGTAAAATTAAGCTTCTCTTAGAGCCTGATTTGCACTGTAAAGTAAGTGGAGCTAATTTATAAAACTCTTAAATACATGCCTGTGCCTAACTTGGTCATTGTATTTGATTTTCTTAATTTTTACCTCTACCAAATATTTAGAGACTGTTATTAGATGTCTGAAATGAGCAAAAAACCCAGCACATTTCAAGGCTTCTGACTACTGTGTAATCATTATTTGTGATTCTAGAAGGTCCATAAGAAATCAGATTTTACTGGCCAAAAAAATATAGTTATCTATTTATGTATTCACTTTGAAGACACTTATTATCAAGCATCCTTTTAGTAACATGGACAGTAAAGCTGAACTTCCTATTGCAAAAACTTTCATAGTAATCATAGAATCATATAACCATTTAGGTTGGAAAAGACTCTCAAGTTCATGAAGTCCAACCGCAAATCTAACGCTGCCAAGTCTACGCTAAACCAAACCATGTCCCGGAGTGCCACATCTACATGTGTTTTAAATACCTCCAGGGCTGGTGACTCTTCCACTTCTCTGGGCAGCCTGTTCCAATGCTTGACAGCCCTTTCAGTGAAGAAATTTTTCCTAATATCCAATCTAAACCTCCCCTGGTGCAACTTGAGGCCATTTCCTCTTGTCCTATTGCTTGCTACTTGGGAGAAGAGACCAACACCCTCCTGGCTACAACCTCCTCTCAGGTAGTTGTAGAGAGCGATAAGGTGTCCCCTCAGCCTCCTCTACTCCAGGCTAAACAGCACCAGTTCCCTGAGCCACTCCTCATAAGACCCATGCTCCAGACCCTTCACCAGCTTCGTTGCCCTTCTTTGGACACGCTCCAGCACCTCACCTTTCTGATAATGAGGGGCCCAAAACTGAACACAGGACTTGAGGTGCGGCCTCACCAGTGCCGAGTACGGGGGGAACAATCACTTCCCTAGTCCTGCTGGCCACACTATTCCTGATACAAGCCAGGATGCTGTTGGCCTTCTTGGCCACCGAGGCACACTGCTGGCTCATATTCAGCCAGCACTGAAGTAATAATAATGTCACTGAAGTTATAATACTCTTGTCACCTTCTACTTTGAGTTCACATCAAGTATCACATTTACTCATTTTCTAACAGGTTATCTAGCATAATACACTAAAGAACACCACATCCCTTTTAAAGCTCCAATTTTCCCCTCCTTCATCCTATAGTCATTTTCCTAGGCATGACACCTGCAACAGTATATGATTTTTTTGCTGGTTTTCTGTAAACTCTGAAAAATAATCTCAGGTTTATGAAGATAAAAATGGGTTAGTTTTTTAAGCAAGGTTTCTCTGCAGATTTAGAATCCTACCAATTTATCTCATCTGTAACTTTTACTGGCAATTATTTTATTTATACTTCCAAACTATTAACAAAAATAACATGCTGAAAATGGATTTCTGATTAGCCTGCCAGGATGCTCTGGCTGAATGATGATTGCCTACATGCTTCTATTTTCAGAACTATTTATTAGTTTAAAAAATAACTATTAAACATATATATCATTTTATGGTGATTATACTCATTGTTTTTAATCAGAATGCCTCATAGCACTTAATTAAATACTTCATAAACCAAGAAAAGTACATATAAACAGAAATACTGCTGAAAAGAAATTGTAGTTCAGTGAAGCAAAACACCAAATTTGTTCACTATCCTAAAAATGTGGTGACTGACATTGTGGGGTATTATTTTTTAACTCCCGCTGAAAATCAACTTATATTTGTTTTTCATTGGCTCAGTATCATGTAAATGGATGCCAGTTAAATTAAATTATACTGTTAATTGTTTTCCTAGCATTTTGCAGCTCATCAGATTCATGTCTTAATCCCTACATTTGTAAAAACACCATCTTTAACTGATTTTCCTAACTGTGGATGAGGAGCAATTATTTTAATTATTATAATAAAACTCCATTAAAAAGTAGATAAGCAATAGCTTTTGATATCTAGATGAAAGATTTAATATTTACTGGACTACACAGTTATTATTACTGTGTACACATAATTAGTTTTACAGGTCTTTTCTGGGGGTTGCTGAGTATGGAGTGAGTTCACCTGATTTGCTGTTCACCAACATTCCTATGGAAACACAGATATTTATTATTAAACATACTTCATGCACATTTCAGCTCTTGGATGCTGTGCTCTGCTAAACCTCTAGAAATCAGCTGTCTACCCCCTTCTAAGGAAATCTATCTTCCAACAGGCTGATCACCCGCTCTTTGACAGAAGCCGTGCGCTAATCAGCTTGTCATTATGAAAGCCAGCAGAGGTTATGGCGCAATTCTCTGCCATCATTAACATGAGGAATCGCTGCTAGGAAAGGCGGTTGTCCCAAGCAGTCATAGTGAAGTGCTGGTTAGGGAGAGGCACAGCAGTTTAAGATACCGGTCAGAAGATGACCATGCTGATAAAGATGTTTAACACAGAAAGAGAGCTGGATGAAAAATGACCAACTGGATAAACTCCTTGTCAGGTAGAAAGCAGAGTACGTGTCACATGTCTCACCAGCAACACTGAAAATGTTGTAAGGGTGCTTCTGGCAAGCTGCTGGCACAACACCACAACTTGGAATGATCTCCACAAGTTCTTATCAGTGAGCAGTTAGAGGTGCATACGGATGCTACAAGCTAACTGAGCACACAGAATTATGTTCAGTTCCTTTAAACCCTTTTAAGAAATTAGACAAAACATAGGAATGTATTATAAAATGTGTTAGCTGAATTGACTTGTTTAATTTTTTTTCCTAAACCTTGGTCTCTAAATGCTACTAACTATTATTATATATTGCTACTAAGCCTTCATGCTTGTGACATTTTGGGATGGCTGAAGGCAGCTAAGACCACGATGTTTTACTTTCATTACTTCATCAGTCACCAGGAGTCAAGGCCAAGCGGACACTCTCAGAACCCAGGAACTGAAGTCTGATGATAAATGGCTGCTGTTCCTTACGTGCTGGGTTCATGCAGGCTTTTTATATGGAGTGCACGCTGTATAAAACGTGAGACAGGCTGGCTCTGTGGATCAGAATATGGAAGCCATCAGGCCAGGGCTTCCGTAGTTGGATCAACCACTTAAGCATCAATTCAATACTGTGACTCTCTCCCCAGCTGTGTCTCGTGTTCTTCAGAATATTAGAAAAATCTATGACAGCCTTAAATAAAGGTAACTTCTGGAAGAATCCCACGGCAAAAAATACTGTATGGATGATGCTTATGGCTTTCTCCTTATGGACTGCAGAAAATAACTCTGGATGTGGAGCAATCTGGTTTTGCAAAGTCTGGCTCCCTTCCTCCTCATAACTAGAGTCTTCCAGATTGATACAACTGGACAACGTTTCACTGAGAGCAAAGAAGCAGTCAGTAACATTGAAATTCAAGTGTTACTGGGCACCATTAGCAGAAAAAGTTTAGATGACTGGTGAGTTTGGGGGGAAAAAAAGATATTCAACAATGAAGGCAATAGTTTTTTGAGGATCTAAAAATGGAATTTAAATGTTTAAACTGCTTCACAGGCAAAACTACATGTATGCAACTAGTTCTTGGTAACTAGGTGAAAGAGGGAGCAGATTTCAGATCTCAGCTTGATAATAAGCCAGAATCCTAATCCTATCCATCCTCCATTAAGCAAGACACTTTGAGTTCAGTAATGATGTTTATATTTTCATTTGCATAACTCAGTCACAGCCATTTATAACCACAACTTCAATACACTGTCTGCTATCTGTATTTTCTTCTGGGATGGAGAGGCTGGAATCTATAGTTCTCATAAGATACCATGTAATGCATGATTTCTTTTTAGAGATGAAGAATGAAAAAGCCTAGATATGCTATTTTTTGTCTAAAAGCTAAAGAAAAATCTTGCTCATTTCTAAATGTTTCAAATTTTTCCCCTTTTTTCCTTTTTTTTCCTTTCTTTTTTTGTGTTTTTACATTTTAACTTTTTTTTTTTTTTTTTCTTTATTTGGATTTGAAAGCTAACATAACATCTGAAAATTACTGCATGATACAGAGGTTTGCCTTTTCCCATAGTGGAATTCAGGTGTTCTTTCTGTACTTTTACATGGTCATGTTTTGACAATAAAAGGAAGAAAAAACATTAAAAGGAAAAAAGAAGTAAAAAAAAAAAGCATTTAATTGACAAAGTTTTCTCTAAGGAAGTCCATTAGGAGACTTTATGTTTGTGTTTTTAGCACAGCATAAATTGAACTGTGTCATGAAGAGCAATTCTGAACAGGGCTGAGGGCAGATGATGCCTTTGTTGTCTAAACTTTCACAGCTTCATTGGCTGTGGAAGTTAGCACTGGTCAAGGATTTACTTTTTCCAGTTTAAACCTCCAGAGTAATTTATCCCAAGCAAAAATTACATCTATCAGAGTAATATCGGGAATGCTATAATTTTACTGGTAGGATGTTTTGCTGTTTTAAATATTAACTCTTTATTTTTAGAATATAAAGCTGTTTTTCTGCTTTGTTTTAGCTAGTGTGTGTTTATATGTGCTTATGCAATATTTGGAGAAGTATACATTTACTTACAGAACCTGTGGACATTGAGTAGAAGATGGCTTGTACGGCAAGTGACAACAGAAAGGGGTGTAGTTATTTACAATATAGATTATTCAAATGATTTAATTAGTTAACCAAGTATTATGATGTTTTCCTTTGGTGAAGAGGAAGGCATATTTTCAATTTCCTTGTATTGCATTACTGGTTAGGTAATGCTGGGAATTAAAAGTGTACGGAGGGAGTGATTGAGACGGGGGGAAGAGTTTTACTTTCATTCGTCTCTGAGAGAGAGGAGACAGAGACAACCACTGTTTTAATACTGTTTGTTTGCTTGTAGAAGCAAAACCCATAATAACTTTTAGATGTTAAACACCAAATTTGAAATCACAAAAAAATTTACTGCTTAGGGCTCCTAAAAGTGAAGCCAAGTGAATGTATTGCTGCAAGCATAACTACGAGTGAACAATTAGGTGTCTGTTACTATTCTTTCCATTTGGCATTTCATGTACCATTCTTTGAGAAATGATCAGCATCAAAGAGAAATGCAGACACTACTTGGCACATAAGCCATAAATACATACTATAATATACCATTTCATTTCCTGTGCCAAAGGAAAATGGAAAATTATTCCTGTTTTGTACATTACACACATTATTGTAGCAATATTGCTGATAAAATACTCCAGCTTTAGCAACAGCACAGAAATGCGAACGCTGTCATCCCGAGGCTGGAAGTGCTTTAGAAAGACAGGAAAGCATTTATTTCCATTTTGACCACAAATGAGCAAAACCCAAGTGTATTAAGCAGTCTCTGTAATGTCACATGAATCAGTCACAGAATCTGGGCTTGTGACTCCCAAACATATACTTATTCATTAGCTCATGGATTTCTTGTCAGTGTCTTGAGCTTCTAAAGTATTCATCCTTTCCTTACCACTCTACACCTCCATCTTTTATGCTGTAATCCTATCAATTGTCATTATCCTACCGTGTGACTATGTAAACTTTCAGATTAAAACTCTCTAAATACAGGATTATGAAGTAGTTCTCGCTGATGTAGCTCTTTTCTTTTCTGCTCTTTTTAGACTAAAGCTTTTTATAAATACATGCTTGCAATATATCTTCCGTCTTATAGCTGTGGGTATTCTTTACATTTTGTCCTATTCCGTGCTAGTATACTGTTGAGGTATCTTCTTCCAGAGGTGGTGGATTCTCAAAAGCTGACCCCATATTATTTAAAGTTTACAAATCTTTGAACCTGCAACTTGTAATAAGTTACATCTGAGAGGGGTATTATTTCTCACAGGTAGAGCCATTTCTGCAGAGAATTAAAAAAAAAAAAATGTATCCAGTTATTCATTCTTTATTTTTTTCTTTATTCTTCTAAATGAACCTGTGAGAAATTATACCCCTCTCACATCCTAAAGCCCAAAGACAACCAAAAATTTGGAAGACCACAAAGTTCTGAATTTTAATTTTCATCAAATATTAGACATGAAAGAGTTTGGCTATCAATAAAATGTCTGTTTCTGATGCTGTGCATGCTTTCAGAAGACCAAAAATGGGTAGCAGCTAGCAGGAAGTTTTTTAAAGAAAAAGCAAATATAGAACACAGAAAAGAAAATAAAACTTTTTTTTAAATTGAAAACAATGTATTGCATTAAATGTAACTAAATTTATCTTTTTAAATTAAATTTCTCATAATTATTTTCATCAAGAGAAAACCATTAGTATAATGAAATAGCTTTTCCAGTGCATTTTTTAAAAGGAATCTCAATAATATGAGTCAGTATATTAATTATGATTGGAACAGATAAATTTTCAAAATAAAGATATTAGCTCTCATTATAAGAAGATTCACTAAATTATTCTTTTTTAAAAAAATATTAGAAAATATGTGACATTGCCTGCCCATGAATTTAGGTTTCTGTTGAAATACTTTTTGATTTTATGGACATGGGAGATTTGAAAGAGAAAGCAAATTGACCTGTTAAAGTTGCTATGAAGTCCCAGTACCAAGCACGAAGAGAACTGGTCTAACAAGAGCAAAAGATTATACCTATTGGAGGATTTAAAATAGTAAGATACAGATGCCCAAATGTCTTCCTTTGAAGACAAAGAAAAGCATTCAAAGGCAATGACTTCCTAATTTCAAAGGATATGGAGAAGCCTAGAGTCTAAAGAGCCATCATGCATTTAATGCCCTTAAAGGAAGGGGACTGAAAATAGCTCTGTCTGAAAACAGAAATAATTACATTAGCATAATAGTAAAGATTCATTCATCTTTTTTGTCATTCTACCTAATTTTGTGATCCCTAAAAAAAAAATAAAAATATCCCAACAACAACAAAAAAGGAAAGGAATTAAATGGGACATGCCTTTTCTTGTGTTAGAGGCATACCTAGCAAAATAAGTGATTTTTTTCCAGTCTTTAATAAGAACTCTCAGTCCCTACACTAAATATAAGTGTAGTGCTTTCCAGTGGTGAATCCAGAGGAGGGAAAAGGGATGCCACCACTGGTAACCTGCAATCATCCAACTGCTGCATCAAATGAAAACAGAACTTCCGAATAAAGAGCAAATATACAATGAACACCAGCATTGTCATTCTATAGGAATTCAGGATTATATTCTTAAAACCATTATATTGCAGGAGTGTTCCTAAGTTTTGCAATAATTGCAGGCTTGAAATGCACTTTACAACACAATGAAAGAATGAGGATGAAGTAATGCTAGAGACTATGTCTCTATCTTGATTGTAATCTAGTTGAGAATACAGATTCTGATATATTAAAAAAAAAAAAGTAAACACATCAATCAATGTGGGAGACAAAACAAGGAGATTGCTTTGTGCTGCTACTGGCTAACATTCAGCTAGTCACTAAGTGCAAAACCAAAAACGTCTTACAGTAAATTTGTCTGTGGGATACTCTCCTTATTACACAACTCAGTGGGTGCATATCATGACAACAGAAAGATAATATGTCTTTCTTTTCTGTTTGATAGATTCATTCAGCCTGGAAAGACAATAAAATGTTCAATCCACTCTCCATGTGTCACTGCCAGTGTCATACGTCATTGTCACTGCCATGGGTCACCTGCTCAACTTACTGATACCAAAGTGTCCTAGTGACTAGGAAACTTTATTATATCGGATGACTTATATATATCTATATGTCACCTCATATAAAAAGTATTTACATTACGGTTGGCTAAGGTTCCTTACTGTGAATTTAAGGCCCTGCCCCATGGCAATATTTGAACCACTCAAATTCTTTAGAAACTATCTTATGTGGCTCAAAAGCAGAAAATTCTGCTGATAGAAAGTGTGAGTTCATGCTTTACCTTAAAGAGGAATACAATTACTCGGTGAGCTATATAGTTCCTCTCACTTTGTCCCTCTGAGTCAGTAAACTATTCATATTCAGTCAAGCAGTTCAACTAGAAATTTTAGCCCTGTACATGCACCAGTTAAGAAATCAGGTCCTCATCTGGGATAAGGATTCAGCATCCTTTCAAAACGTGACAGTTGTGTTCTGTATCTCAGGCGAGTAGCAACCACTTGGCTATCAGCAATTTGCAGTTCTAGTGTACCCTGCTTCCTTCTTTTAGCTAGATCACCTCAGTGGTTTATCTGAGAGAAGGCTCAAAACTCAAATTCCCTATTAAAAAGAAAAAAAAAAAAGAAAAAAAAGAATAAAAAGAAAAAAGAAAAAAAAAGAAAAAAAGAAAAAAGAAAAAAAAAAAAGTCAGTTTAATCACCTAAAGGAATCCAGCCTTGAAATGCAGAGAATAGGAGTGGAATATAAGGTTTTCCTTAGAATCTCTTTTTGGGGATACCTAAATGCTCTAAATCTGACTTTTTATCTAAAAACTGAGAATTTACTCTTTACCAGTGACTCTGGAAACCACTTGCTGTCCTACTTGAAGACTGAAACCACCCTAGTATTTTGCTTTAGTTCTTTTGCATTTTAGTTTCTGATGTGTGAAATAGAGATCATAAGATTTTCTAACTTAACAGTTTTGAATGAAGTTAGTTCTCCAAATTTGCCTCTTTCAGAGACCCAAACACTATAGCAGAAGCATTATAATAAACAGATAGTAACAAGTGGTTTTATTTCCATTGCATCCAAAATGCAATGGAAATCTCCACTAATTGGGGATGGGGCTATTAACTAGCACACTAAAACACAGACTGTTGTGATGATTCAGAAAATAGTGAACAGATAAAATAAAAAGCATCTTTTCCAGAGCTAATTACATTTTTCTCTATTGAGAGAATCAAGGATCCCTTTACATTACAGTTTCCTCTAAGGTGGTTAACAGAACCTGCTCAGTAAGTTCTGCTGCTCTTGAAAGGACTTAACCCACTGACCCTGCAGACTCATTTGGATGTACCTGTGTTGCATGTTTGCAGACACAATTGTCCAATCCTTTTAATGAATTACCACACATTTAACCACTATACAAGCTTTGTTTTGTAGAATCTAATACCTAAAATAATTATTCGAATGACAAATTTTACAAATTACTTTTTCTATATAGATTCTGATAGGTCTAGAGAATATTTTTGGCAAAGCAGACTGGGCATATTTGTTTTCCATGCTGCAGTGCCTGGGCTAAAAACTGTAATTACACAATGACCTTAATCCACTTCCTCTCCCATTCAGATAAGCAGCTTACATTTGAAATTATTTCATCTTCCCATAGCAACCAGGCAATAGTGTCTGTTGTACCCACTACTTTTTTGGTTGTGTAATTGAATCACTGGCTATTATGTAATACAATGATTCAAATACACAAAGCATTAATGGATGGGCATGGCACACAGCACATGTTCAGTCCTTGCAGAACACCCACAAATCAATTTGTCTTTAAGGAAAAAGATAAAGCAAATGCTTATGCCTAAAACACTGTGTTCCAGACAAAGAACAAATAATAATAGTAATAATAATAATAGAAGAGGAAGAAGAGGGAGGAAGAAGGAAGGAGGAAGGAGGAAGGAGGAAGAAGAAGAGGGAGGAAGGAGGAGGAGGAGGAGGAGGAGGAGGAGGAAGAGGAGGAAGAGGAGGAAGAGGAGGAAGAGGAGGAAGAGGAGGAAGAGGAGGAAGAAGAAGAAGAAGAAGAAGAAATGCTGCTTAAATCGCCTTCTGCTATTAAGGAAACTAAGCAATAAGATAAGTCAATAACAGTAAAACACACTGTAAAATGTCTTGTGATAGCTGAATTTCTTCTAGTGACCTCTTTCCCTTTCCTGAGGGAAATACATGCCCTTGAAGTCAAAACTGTCTCAGAAACATTTATTAGAAATGTACCTGTCTTGTTTAGGTACATCTATTTCAAAATACCCGGTCATCTCGGTCCAAATTGTTGCTTTCAAAAATTAAACACATCATGCACACATATCATATACACAAGTGAACGGGTGGATGGGATAAATACACCAGCTATCTAGAACTCTTTTTAAAGCCCTCATGTCCCACAGGTCCAATCTCACAGACCCTTTTTATCCTGCATAACACACAAACAAGATCCATCAACACTCACAATTTCCATCACAGACAAGCATCTCTGGCTACGTCACTTTTGAACAATGAAGGCCAGCAGGAGTTTTAAGTATTTCATATAAAGTTGAACTGAACAGAACACAAATATCTACTGGACAAAATATTTTAAACTCTTAAACAGATAAACAGTTTATTATGATGACCCATAAATGACCCAACTGGAACTTTTCAAATGAATTTTCTACTAAAATGTTTGTGTGTCTTTCAATAGGCTTTCTCCTGTTTTCCATGTGCAAGTTAGTATGGCAAGAGAAAACAAAGAATAACAGACTTTTGATCAATTGGCAAGATCTCCTGGACTAATGGCTTTCAAAATTTTCATCACTGCCCCCTTCACTTCCACAGTGATAATTCTATAATACAGTAATTACAAACAAAATTGAGATAAGCAGCCATTAATTTTGGAGTCAGTATTTTATCATAAAACTGTTATATCACTCGTAATATACACTCACGCATACACAAACACACATAAAAGGTTTAAGAAAATCTCTTATTTGCATTTGACAAAGCCCAGCTGTTTTTACTTCGTTATGTCCCTCTGCCCCTCTCTAAAAAGTTGCTTCCTCAATAAGCCATAGCACTGCTAAAAAGGTGGATGGGAGGAAAGGTCATTTTAGAAAATTATTAAAGCAAGGTCCCTTGAACAAGTACCAGACAGCAAAGAGATAATTCAGGACTTTGGAAACACATGGCAGTACTTAACCTTTGAAATAAAATAAAAATTAAATTTCACCATATTTGGGGCTACTGAGGTTTTGAAAATATTTCATGCCTCATTTGCTATAAAAGTTATTCAATATCAGTGAAGCACCAAAGACAAAATCAACATAACCATTTTATGGTAAATTGCCAGAATAATTTGATTTAACTACTTTGCACCTGGTTATTTGTCCTTTTTTGGATGATCACATTTATAATGACTAGCCAGCCAGCTCTGGAGCTGCAGGTATTTCAGTAGCAACAACTCTGATGAAAGCAATTTTCATGCTTTGCTGGTACAAAAAGAAAAAGGAAAAACAGTTTTTAAAAATCCCCCCAACCCTCCAGTGGTGGAGAGCGCAGCGACAGTAATAAAACTTCTCAGACTGACTTTTCAGAAGTGCCACATTCACAACCCCATGTCAGATGATAGTCTTAGAAAAATATAATCCAGCTGTGATAGACAAGTTTGTTCCAAAATGAAATTTTCAATCTGAATAATACATGCATTAGATTTCTCATAAAACCTGACCAACTAAACTGCTATTAAGTTCAGTTGTTTTATTTCATAGAACCTTCAAGAGGCAAGAAATGTAAGAAAAGTTGTACTTTTGAAAGTCTGACAGAAGACCTTAAAACCAGTCTTAGAACTTAAATTTAGTCTTCTAGGTCAGTGTAGGGAGATAGTATTACCTAAGTACATTAGTTGTGTAAGTTGTAACCCAAAGGAACATGTCAGTTCATCACATACTGGAAACATTTTCAGAAATATCTATGTTATAAAATCACATGAGCTCTCTTTTTTTTTTTTTTTAAATACAATAATTATATCTATCCTTATTTTCTTCTTTGCTACAGAAAAAAATATCTCTATAAAAGAAATGTTAATACAGACTTAACATAATTAAGCCCATAGTTCTTATAGGGGGTAATTTTTGAAAAACTGCCAAAAATGAAGTAATTTATGCTATCCTTGCACAATTAACATGCTTTGTGAGTTTATAGAGCCTTCCACTTTTAAAAAGCAGATGATGTGTTAATTCTACTGATTTAAAGTCTAGAGGCTGCCCTGTTTAAACTATGTAAATTACCAACCTAAAGCAATTACTCCATCTTATTGTCATCACATCATTAATTCTCCACAGGTTAAACAAATTTGGATTCATATTTGCAGCTTCCACATTGCATCAGCAGCTCTTCCAGCATATTATTTTAAGACAAATTAATTAAGATAAACTGGTATTATAATTTGACTAAAATATGCATTCTTGAGAAGAAAAAGAGATTGTGGTATTCTTTCTGAGTTATAATATAGTGTCAAAGATACTAAAGTACATCTAACATATTTCATTTTTAAATCATTACATTCAAGCTGGTATACTTATGAAAGATGTAGATTGCAAAACATCCAAAGCCATACGATTGCATCAGTAATGTCTCCTAGTCTTACATGCTCCTAGCCTGTACATACTCATTTAGGATTTTCTGTCCAAGTATTACCTAAAATACAAATACATGGACAGGCACCATGTTTGCTACAATCCAATCTTGTACACAGGTAGAAATAAGATCTAAAATCACAGAATCATTGAATCATTGAATCATCGAATCATCGTTTTCTAACCAAAATGATGCTATGATTGTACGATTTATGTTTGGAAAGACCTTTAAGACCATCACGTCCAACCATAAACCTAACACTACCAAGTCCAACCACTAAACCATGTCCCTAAGCACCACATCTACATGTCTTTTAAATACCTCCAGGGATGCTGACTCTACCACTTCTCTGGACCACTTGTTCCAATGATTGACAACCCTTCCAGTGAAGAAATTTTTCCTAATATCCAATCTAAACCTCCCCTGGCACAACTTGAGGCCATTTCCTCTTGTCCTACT